>NW_017547189.1:1014723-1153451 GCF_001854935.1 Bemisia tabaci
CCAAGGGGGGGGGAGGGGAGGGATGGACAGCGCCGGAATATTATCAGTGACAGCAATTTATTTTTCCGTAAGTGACGTGGAGCTCTGATAACCGATGCATACTAAACCAGATGCTCTTTCACGCCCGCGTTGGAGGGTCGCGCAAGAAACCAAACTCCCATCGTCCTAGGCCGCCACGCTACGGAGAAACGTCGTAAAATGATACAGGTGTTGCTAAATTCCTCTCTACAAAATCTTTATTCTCAAAGGAAGTTAGAAGTATCTTCCCTCGAAATTCTCAGGAACGTTTGATTAAGTCGCGGATGGATTCCTCTAAAAATTTCGAATGAAGATATTTGTTGAATCCCCCCAAAATGTGTTTTTTTAAAAGAAGGGAATTGGCTACGCTCGACGGGTCGTGTGGCGTTCTTCCCGAGTGCGAGAGAACTTTCCCACGATTTCTTCGGCGGTAGGACAACGCCGCTCCAGCACTTTCCCTCGACGAGAAGTTTTTTTAGATTTCAACTTGTGCTTCTGCCCCCCTCCGCTCCCCTTTGGCCTCCCCCGCCCCCCGCCTCGCTCGATTCCTCGGAACTATCTTTTTGCGGTTCGTTCGGGGGTGCATCGCAATGCTGCGTGTTGATTGATGGTGCGGCGCGCGGTTGCTTCACTCCGGGGCTTCTCGCGGAATTCAGATACAAGTCTCGAGCACAAGTCATCCTCCTCGGATCGCGGGGAAATTCACGTCCTCTCTGCAGAGATTCCTCGCAGCTGGTAACGTACACGGAAAACGCCAAACGCGTTCGAGATATAGATTTGAAGACCCGCTAAAGCACCGAGTCACAATTTTTGAGGATACCATGGTTGAGCGGCTGGGTTGTAGGGAGGCGTAACCGCCGAAAGACAAGTTTCGAGAAAACGTGGAATTATTTGATTTTTTCTACAATAGAGAATTTGCAGGTGTCTGAAATTTTGTAAATGTTTTCTTTAAAACGATACTGCCAGGAAAAGTGAGTACGAGGCTATCCTTGGTTTCTAAATTGAACAATTATTGGAGAAAATATGTCAAAATGACCAAATCTGTTAAAATACATGCGTTTAAATGGGATTTACCGTCAGATGACGTCATGAGACGGCACATTTTCTCACTTCTAAATAATTTTTTTTCCAATTTTCCATGTCAGTAAACAATTATGAAAAATACTGCGAACTCAGCTCATTAGGCACTCTCAGATGGGTGGTTTCACGATAACTGGAATAGCTTCGTCGCCGTAACAGACAACACATTTTTCGGTCATATTTTTAGTAGTAATGATAATCGCTCGAATTTTTTTGCATAATCTACACAGGATTACGTGTTATGATGCTTTTCAAAGATTTATCGCTCTACTTTTCAATTTTATTATATATATGGCCGAAAATGTGCGGTTTGTTACGCTGCTTTTTTACCACATAACAGACAGCACATTTTCGGGATTTACATAATATTAATTGAGAAGTAGAGCAATAAATCATTAGAAAGCATTATAATACGTAACCCTGTGAAGATCAATGCGAAAAAATTCGAATGATTATCATAACTACTAAAAATATGACCGAAAAATGTGTTATCTGTTACGGTGACAAAACTATTCCAGTTATCGTGAAACCACCCAGATGAAGCAATAAAATGTGTGTGTGCAAATTCTCCATTCGTCAACTCCTGAAGGTTCTTACGGCGTTTTTCCTTGTCACTGTGTAATAAGAGTAGCGGGTGAAATTTCGGCTTGAAATCCGGACAATTCACGTCGCGGTTTCGGCTCTCACTGTGGAGTGGATGCGTCGGCGTCGCGTCGGTTCGTTCCCCCGTTGAACGGCGGAACTTGGACACCGCAACGAAACCGCGTTTGTGCCGTCGTAATCCGCGTCTCCCGGTTCCGCCCGAAAAAGCCAAGACACGGCCCCTTTGACGCGGACCACCCCCCACCCCCGCCCGTCCGGCGAGTGTGGTCCGCGTTTTCGGACGGACATGCTCGAATTAGCATATACAGGCCCAGGATTCACTTTGAGTTTGAAATCTTATTAGCGAAAGCCCGTCCTGCCCGGACCGAGGACTTCTGTTTCGTCCCGTCCAGGTGAGCCACCTCCAAAACTTCACAACGGATTCACGAGATCGCGGTGTACTGCCGTGCTAAGGAAGAACGCCGTAAGGACCTTCAGACGTTGCCATATTTCCTTCAATAAAAACGTATTTAATGGGAACATTCTGAATAATTTTCTTCAATAATGGAGATGTTGCATTTGTGAGGAATTTGCGATTTGACCATTTGTTCTTCGTTAAAAGTTCGCGAGAAACACGATGGTGCCACTGGTCTTCTCTGAAATCAACTCCCGAGCTCAAAAAAGCTCTCAAGTTGAGGCCGAAATGGAGGGGATATCCCATGCTATCTTGAGAGTCCACCTCTACATCAAGACAAACTCTTCATGCAAAGATAGGGAACAAATACATTGACAGGGCTGCTACTTTATTTGGGGACTCTAAAAGTGAAAACACGGCATCCCTGCTAATGTATTTGCTCCCTATCTTTGCATGGAGAGTTTGTCTTGATGTAGAGATGGACTCTCAGGATAGCGTGGGATATCCCCTCCGTTTTGGCCTCACTTTGAGAGCTTTTTTTGAGCTAAAGAGATGATTTCAGAGAAAACCAGTGGCATCATCATGTTTCTCGCGAACTTTTACATAAGAATCAATAGTCAAATCGCAAATTCCTCACACATGCAACATCTCCATTTCGGACAATTTATTTCGCAATGGGTATGTTGCAAACTTTTGTTAGAGCAAAAATGGACGTCTGTATGTTAAAAGGGACTATGTGCAAGTGGAAAGTGCAATGTTTGAATTTCGAAAATGCCAACACTGATCTTCATACAAAATTATCCTAAATTTAAGGGCCCTGGATTCCAATTCAGTGACCAAAGAAACCTCTAACAAGATGTTGTCATTTATCAAGTGAATTCAATAATGAGGAATGAATTCTGGATCTCGGCATTTTTTGTTACTGAAAAGGGAAGAACTTTTGCGGGTCATTTCTTGTAGAGTAAACTGGCTGATGATGAACAGACGAAGGTCAATTTCGGACCCAGCACCCGGATAAAAAATAAGAAAAAAACTGCCTTCCTCTACGAATAACCGGGATATTTTAAACCTATTTTTTGCGGAGCCGTGAAATTAGACGGAATTGTCTGCAAATCAAGCTTGTCCGTCTTGAAGAGGAGGGAACGAGAGTCACTAATGATCACGGAATAAAAAAAACGCCGAGAGGAGAAATTAAATTAAAATTATGAAGCATCGTAACGTGGCGGATTCATTTTGAATGGCGATAGAACCAGCGGGCAAAGACAAAAAAGGCACGCCGTCAAGAATGCCTCGGGCACCGTTCGGCGGGGCGGGGGAGGTGCCGTAAATTAAAAAGGCAAAAAACGGGAATAAAAATGAGCAGTAAGTGCTTTTAAATGATATTTAAAACGCTGCGTCTTCATATTTCAAGTGAACGTCAAAATAGTCGCCTTTTTCGCCTCGGCCTCAAAAGGAGAACAAGGAACAGCCGTGACGAGGATTTGATTAGGAAGTTTCGTGAAGCCAAGAAGACAGGTGCGCTGATATCTCACTCGCCTCAGGAATTTTGCAAGTTCATCGCCTCTTCAGCACGTTTGGACGGCGTCATGACTGGGAACTAACGACTCGAATCGTTTAAATATTTCAAACCTAATAAGAATTTAAATGCAACTCTTAACAATCCGTTTTGCAAATTCATCAGAGGGAAGATTCCCATTGCAGCGCGCATGAAAGAATTAATTCGTCAAATTTGTGCGATTGAGTGGGCTCGTTGGCAGAGAACCCGATTACTGCTGTGCTTATGAAGAACACCGTATGAGCCGTCAGACGTTGCCAAATTTCCTTTAAAAGAATCACGAATTTTTGGGAGAATTCGTGAAAAATTGTCTTCTAATCAGTGAATTTTTTTGTAGCTTGATGTAAAAAGTCAGAAAATTTCAAAGAGTAATATCCTTGACTTCCTTACAAAACTACTATTTTGTAAGAGAGAACTTGGCAGCATTCGAATGCTGATATGACGTTTTTCCTTAGCACGGCAGTCTGGGAAAGAGTACACCGAAAAAAAAGGATGCTGACTTAACATTCTGGATGCAAAAAAGTGTGCGATATTTCGCAGAACGCTGAATTAACCACCATAGCAGGTAGTTTTACATCTTAAAATTGCTAAAGCAAGTGCTGTAGCGGATCATTCAGCGTCTTGTGAGTTGTCACATACTTTTTTACATCCAGAATTTTGAATCAGCATCATTTTTGTTCGGTGTATATTAGCTTGTATGCGCCGCTCTGTGA
This sequence comes from Bemisia tabaci, assembly GCF_001854935.1. Lineage (NCBI taxonomy): Eukaryota > Metazoa > Arthropoda > Insecta > Hemiptera > Aleyrodidae > Bemisia > Bemisia tabaci. The sequence goes on from NW_017547189.1 coordinate 1,019,087, forward strand.
TTGGTTCATTAGTTTTAAGCGTATATCATGGGGTAAAACAAACCCGATCAAAAAGAATTTGTATCATCAAAAGGCAGATAAATGATACGCACAGAGAAAGGTGTCAACATATCTCTCAAAGTTCGCGCAGAACTTAGCTCAGAAATTGGAAATCAGAAAATCCTAATCACGTTTAGAACTCTGCCATCATTTGGTTTCTTTACCTCGGCCATAAAAGTGAGGACTGAGAATGTTACTTACCGTGTCAGCTTAGAGCTTGCCGGAAAATTCAAATAATGGCAAGCTCTTCCTATTGTGAAACGTTAGGATAGTTACCCTCTATTCTGCCGTGGTAAGGAAGAACGCCGTATGAACATTCGAGAGTCGCCAAATTTCCCCAGATAAAAAATGCATTTTACAGGAAATCGTTCATTGTTTTTCTTGAAATTTTCAGATACTTTAAATTAAAGTGTACAAAATTGTCTGAAAATTTTGAAGAAAAATATCCAACAGTTTCTTGAAAATTTTATTTAATCCGAGGAAATGTGACAACGCCTGTTGGCTCATACGACATTCTTCCTTAGCACGGCAGTATTAAGTCCATGTTTTATTTTGTCAGTTCGATTTCTCAGTGGTTTGCCAAAATTATTCCAGAAGTATGTGAATGCTGGTTGGTTATTCTGGATTTAAAAAGATGTAAGGAAAATAATTTACAAAATATCGATAAAAGTGACGGTATTTTTGCTTTGAATAGCTGCAATAGCAGTAACTGCAGCCTTTGCATCTAAAAAAAAGGAAAGAAAAAAGAAAATAAGTCGCAAAGCAGTAGGAAGGTCCAACGTAAAAAAGCCGAACTAAGGCTAAATAGATTACGCGCAATCAAACGAAAATCGAGCTTTTTTTTCTCCTAGCCACGCATTAATTCTAAAAAACTCCCATCTCGAGTGGAAAACTTTTGCGTCGACTTTTCATCCTTTCCCCTCATTTTTCTTCAACATGTCCGGGCCGATTCCGCGAGGATGTGAATGAAGCCACGGCGGTCGGAGGGTGGGGGGTTGATTTTTAAACTTTGCGATCAGCCAGTCATTAATTTTGTTTTTGTCTTAATGGGCGCTCGGTGGCGGTTGGGGAGGGGGATGGGGAATTGTAGGCTGGGGGGTGGGGGTTAACCTCTCGGTTGGAGCTTGGTCGGGGGTAGTGGGCTGCCACCGCAGCGGTTCATTTGGCGGGCTGGCGCTGGTGCAGAGATGCAGGGGGTGAGGTGAATTTCCTGCTCTTTGCTGCGGTAGGGGTGGGTTTCCCTTTATTGTAAACGCCGATCAGTGAGAGCTATCGATCACCTAGTTTTCAATAGCGCGCGCGATATCTTTTTGCTCTCGTGTTGCTGTTGCTGCAGGAGTGCTCTCTACTTGGAGTGCTGTGACAGGAATAATGTATACTCAGCTCTCGTAAGGTTATGTGAGGTTTGGATAGGTTTTAGACGTTTTCCTTGTCGCTGGTAACCTCTTTCCGTGGTGTTATTCTCCCGTCGCCCTTTCTAGCTCAACAAATCCCAATTAATAATGGACCCTGGAAAGGGTAAGAATTAAGGAGTCCAGGGGACATGTTTTCTCATCAAAGCTTGACACAGAGTACATACATTAAAGTAATAACAATCTGTTCTCATATTCAAGATGATAGGTCGAGTCAATTACCTCGTAGATGGAGCCAAAGGAAACTTCAACTATAAAGTAATTAAACCGCTGTAGAGTAACTTCGGAAATGATTAGAGGCCATTTAGTGTCAATAAATCGAAATATTTTCCTATATGCGAAAGTAGAGTTCGGTTGTGAAGATAAGTTACCTCGAACCGAACTTTAACATAGAAATAAAAAATTTTAATTATAACCAGAACGCCGAATCTCGGTCATCCGGCGGACATTTTGAGGTCATTCCGGTCATTTTCCCGCTATCCAGACAACAAATTCAAAGCTGCAAATTACCGTGTTGAGCTGTTGGACGTTTCCAACCAAAAAATTCCCTGATTTTGTTCCGCAAAAATCAACAAAATTTTGGACAGAAACTACACACTTCCGTTTTTGTAAAAAACTGAAACATTTAAGTCAATTTTGCAGTCATGGAACGGAGTTACCATAATTCTTGGACAGTTATAGCCGAAGTAAATGTTGAAAGTGTCAAAATTAAACTCATAAAGAAGTTATTCTAATTTTTAGTTAACATTAAAATTAGGAAATGCAAAACTCCCACTCCCAAAAAATTCAGAATCAAGGTAGCTTGAATGGCCACTAGTTAACTTGATTAAGCAATCTCCCGCGGCGAGGGTCGATGGTTGCGGCGAATTATCATATCAACTGCCGGATTGGAAACCGATGGATATCATACGCGCTTGTCTGATGGTCTACAAAGTGGCTGGAATCCGCAATTCAAGCATTTCATCATAATTGAGTGGAATCGTTGAAATTATTCAGATTTGACGTTAATCAGTCACGTGGCTTTTTAAATACCCGAGTTAAAAGTGCGTAGGTGAGTCGTATATATAGGCAACTTTAACCATATTCAGCTTAATTACGTCATCACATGTTGCCGAATTTTTCTTTATGATTAATTATTAAGGCTGATACCAGGTTGCCGAAGAGGGTGTTGGAGTGGGTCCCCCCAGGTAGAAGACGGAGAGGGCGTCCAGCCAAATGGTGGGTAGAGGGCATCCGTGAAGAGATGGTGAGATGTCAGCCTCTGGGGGATCTCTACCATGACAGATTCGTGTGGAGAGTAGGCGTCGCAGAGCACCTCAGCGCGCCGTAAAAGCGGCTTATACATACATTTATTATAATAAAAGTGGGCCACGGTAATGAGGAGTGTTACAAATGGGGCGTGATGTAGCCAAAAATCATTCATGAGGGGAAGGCAGAGTCTCCGGTCAAAAATTTTGCCAAAAGGCGGAGTCTTCGGTTGAAAATTCCACATGGGGGTTCAAACGGTATACAAATCCTTAAATTAACAAAAATTCACGAGGAACGACTTTGTCTTTGAAAAACTTTTTGGTCAAAAGGGACGGGTCGGACTGCGTCCGTGGTCGCGACATTGTAAACGAGAATATGAGTTGTTGAATTTTTTCAGATTCTTAAAGACTCCTGCAAACACATTTTTATTAATATCGGCAAGACCTTAAAGTCTAGTGAAGTGGAAAATATTACATCCACCAATTCTATGACAGCATTTGTCCAGTCAATCTGCGAGTAAATTTTAACAGGTTTCCAACTGGTGTCCGAGATTATTCCCTCAGGCGCATTTAGTGGTCACCTAGCGTGAACGTTAGGCAGCGTTTGCGGTTTCATGAGAATTTACTACTCATTTAATACCAGCAGTCCACTCGCAAACATCGAGAACCAATACTGTCATGGTACCGAAGAGAGCACTAACTCCAAAAATGAATTTTTGAGTAGAGGCGGATTCAGCAATTTGGCGACACTGGATTTCTTTCATCTAATCGTATGCTAAATAATCGATTCTTGTCGGAGCACCTGGTCTTTCCAAGAATCGCTAAATTTCCATGGTTTAAATGGAGAAATTACAATGTTGCCAACTTTCTGTATCCGCCAATATTTTTGAGAAAACGAGTGGTAGTGTTTGAGAGAAAAGCGATATTTTTAAATCCTCTGTTGCTCTTGAAACTGTCAAAATTCGGCAGCAAGACTCCTAAAAAATTTCGGATGATTCAAAATAGACGAATTAAACTCTTGGCTACATTTAAACAGCCTTATTTATTCCATGGCCGACAGGCTGATAGTATATGTGCAACATTCTTTATGCGTGCGCGCGGCTACCCTTAAGACTAGTACCAAAAAAATTTAAGATTAGAAATTGTCAGAGGAGAGTGAAAATATACGCGACAGCTGACGCTTAACGATAAAGTGCACAAAATTAGGTCTTAACTCCACTATAATAAAACTAATAAAACAATGAACGAGCACAAGCCCACGTATAGACAATATGCTCAATATAGTAATGTCAAAGTGTCCAACGCACAATTGGATTGCATTTTGAAAAAAGGAACCAGGAGCATTACAATATTGCTAAGATTGCGCAGCTCCTTTTGTATTGGAAGGAATACCTAATATCTCTAAACAGTTTCTATTTAACTCGCTAATAACTGTAAAAGGGCAAAAATTACCATGTAAATTTAACATTATTTCAGGATATAAATCGTTACATTGCAATGGGTGAAGTTGCACAATCTTAGCAACATTGCAATGCTCCTAGTTCCTATTCGCAAAATGCAATCCAATTCGTCTATAAAAAATGGAAAAGAGATGTGAGTTTGTCCAAGAAATGAAGAATAGGTGTGATATGCCCTTAAGGTGGCTGATCGAATTGAAAATTTCGGAATGGGTATGGAACATTTCAATCCCTCTTCATCGCAAATTCATCTTTTCATATCCACTCGTCGTCTGAGACTGAATGGTTTATCCCAGCTTTTGCGCATAGGAAAAGTTTAATGAACTTTTTGAGTGTCAGAAACTAACATTTATCTGATTCCTCGTACTCTGAATTTCACATTTTTTATCGATTCTCACCGGAGCGAATGGTGGTGTTTTGAAGAGTTGACATCTCGAAAAGTAGGTGTTTACTGCGTAGTACAACACAATCATACTGCTGTCTAGCCGAAATAGGAATTGTTACATGCAAATGACAGAACGACAACTCCAATAGAGGCCCCATGGTGGATATTGGATAAGTCATTGATATTGATGCAGACGCCTCGATGGTTGATCCCTTGCAATATGATGAGATCAGTGGCGTGGCTTTGCTTCGCGATATATCGAATTATCTGCCATATAAACCTGTGGAAAAGGATCGATAAACTGGGTGTTCGCAAAGAATACCTTAATAATCGATTCTTTACAATGGCTTCAATTGTAGAAATATCGATAATCGATCATTCACGCCTCGCCACTGGAAACTATGAGGCATTTGGAGTAGCTGCACGCGTCACTATTGATGCATTTGAAATCAGAGGGATTTTGCGAGATCAAACTACTTAAATCAAATTGCTTGAAAGTGACGTATAATCTGGTTTTTCCGAGGAGGAATCCCACCGCTGCATATTCCGTTGAATTCACTGACGTAATTAATTCGGTTAAATAAGTCACACGAGAGCCTATATCCTTTCTTTTTATAAGACCCAAAATAAATAGTTTTATAGGATGTTTATGTTATACAAACAACTTAATCGGCCCGAAACACTTACAAAGAAACAACTTAAAACGTTACTAAGGCCGTAAATAATAAAAATGAACTATTAAATAAAATAAAAAAAACCCGGGACGTTTCGCAGGGGTCACATTCGCATCTTCAACCAGCAAAACAAGAATATTAAAAGAAAGACACTATGACCCTCGCCGTTGTAATTGTGAGACTAATGCGCGTTGATGACGGCGCAGAGATACAACTATTCGTACTTGACGGATGTCCGTGTTGCGTCGGCAAAATTGAAGGCGCGATGGCTCGAGACATGAACTCGCAACGCTCCGCTCTGTGCCTCCAATAAGGTTTCGCTCAGATTCGGGACGTTAGAAAACTAAACTACTGTATGTATCTCCTATGTGTTCGGCTGTGTTGAAACTTGATTTTTCTTAGCGCCTGATTCTTTTTTTGAGAAGAATTTGTTGACTTTATCTAAGGCTCGTATGTACCGACCTAATACAACCCACGGGGCAAGCGTTGTAAGGAGACACCGGGTAGATTCTGCCGTGCTAAGGAAGAATCGAAAAAATTGAAATTTTGAGAAAAGAAATTCGGGACTCTTAACTCTTTTATTTTCACGAAAGCTACAACATAGATTAGAGTCCCCCAGAAATCAAGATCCACGATTAACTCATGTCATAGAGGGCTCATCCTCAAAATTGAATCACTGAATGACTCGCCTGAAAATACCTATTTCCAGATCTGCCGTGCTAAGGAAGGACGCCGCATGAACATTCGAAAGTTGCCAAGTTTCTCTCGATAAAACGTTTATTTTTTAGGAAAGTTATGAATATTTTTCTTTGGAATTTTTCAGGAGCTTTGCGTGAAATTACGAACAAAACCACGAGAGAAATATTAAGACTAATATTCATAAGTTTACAATGAAAAAAAATTCTCGGCGTTTTTACCACGGTCCGTTGGTACCTTTACCATCTCACTTTTTTTTACCAATTATTGGTAATTTTACCAATAGAGACTGATAAACTTACCTAAAAATCGGTGTTTTTACTGTTTTTTCAGGTAAGAGTACCACTTTTATTGGTAATCAATTCCCGGTAACTTTGTCATTTTATCTCGGTAATTCTACCACAGTCGATAAAAAATATTGGCGTTTTTATCAAGGTCCAGTAAAATTACCGAGAAAGTTTAATAATTTTACCGAGATTTCTCGGTAAAATTACCAATTCTATAAATGGTAATTTTACCAAGAAAAAACTGGGATCAAATAGAACCCTGAATTCTTGGTAATTTTGCCCTTTTCTTAGTAAATACACCGAGATTTTTTTTCAGTGTACCAAGAAATTTATGTTCTACCGGAGGGAATTTGGTAAGGCCTGAAGGTTCATACGGCGTTTTCTCTCAGCACGGCAGAGATAGCACGGCATACATCGATCGTATTAATTAGAATGCACACATTTGTAGTGCCGAATCTGAAGATGCACCATGAGGCTTCCTCGGTCGAAAAGAGGGGGGTTTCGCAGACGCCAACACCCCAGTTAACCCCCTCGAAAGAGGCTCATGAGCGGCGCGAGTGCCGGAGCAGAACTCTACTCGAGCAATTTGAATCAATGCTCCCGCGTGTCAGAAGTGGCCCCGTCGTCGTGGCAGTGGCACTCGCGCGAGTACTCGCGACTCGCAACGTGTAACCGAGCCGGGGTTCATCGGTGACTCTGAATGACACTCGAGCCGGGAGCCTAGCGAATTTAAAGCGACGAGGACTAGTCTTCTGCACAAACGCTCAAAGTTAGCCGAGCGAGATAAGACACGGCGAACTTTTTTAATATCACCTCTTCCGAGGCGCCCGGGAAAATTGAGACGTTAAAATATCCGCCCGTCGAGACGGGATATTGTTTTATTTCGAATAAATTACTCGCGGGAGGGGGCGCGCGGGGGGCGGGGGAGGCGGGGTCGGGGTCGCGAAGAATATTCCCGGGGAGCGTTTTTGTCGCGAAAAGCTGACATCGACAGCTGTAGCTCCTGTAAGTTTCCCCGGTCCGAATTCGACAAATGTGAACATGACCGCTGATGTGCAACGTTGCCGGATTTCGAACTTTCACAACTTTCTTTTTTCTCCCTTTCTCATAGCGGGCTGATTATTGCAATTGATAGATAAAGCGATAGACAAAGAGGACTAAGGAGTATGGAGCGATCTCATAGAGAGAAAAAAGGTGGTGTTTGCATTTCGGGCATCTTGGAATTTTTTTGGTGACGTAGGTCGGCACGGCGACTTTTATCATAGATGTTATTAGAAATGGTGCAGTTTATTGGAAAAATGCATTCAACATAAAGTGTTTGAAATTATATCATGAATTGATGTGAGCAAAAAAATCGGACGTTATGGACGGTTTTTCATACCTCGAATTCCGGATTTCGCTGACCAGGATGTACCGACCTACGTCTTAGGGTGCACAATCCTCAAGATGCAAACACCTCCTTTTTTTCCTCTGTGGAGCAACCCTATTGGTTGGAATGTGTGGTTCTTATTCACTAAGGGAGAAAATGATGGACTAACCATAGGATCTCTCACGGGTTTCCGTTAGTTAGTCTATTACAAACTTCTTTCGTCCATTGCAAATACCCGCTTTCACTAGTAAGATCCCTCTATATCATTCTTGTCCTCTTTGTCTATTGCTTTGTCTATCAGTTTCAAAAATCGGCCCGCTGGAGCACTGGAGAAAATGCATGATTCTAAGAACCACACCGAAAGAAATTATATTGCTAATTTAACTCTTTTGTAGTTGAAAAAAGTGTCCGACATGTTTCAATGTAGGCTTCACAATAAAAAAATCCTAACTTAATCACCCTGGTGGTCAAATTAGCTTCCCAGTAAAATGTACATTTGAATCATGTTGGACATATTTTTTTACAATTCAATTGTTATATCAGAAATCCAATTTTTTCCGTGCATCGTTAGAATTGAAATTTGGAATCACTGGCCTGCTTATTCCTTTCAATTTTTCTAGGGGTTCATGACTTAGGATAAAGGATTGTGTTTAAGTTTATCTTTAGAATATTTATTTTTTTTCTTCATTATGCTGTATTATGTATAGAAAATGGTCTCAAAATTTCAAAAACTGTAATTTTAGGACAAAAATTACGATGTAAATTTTACATTATTTCAGGATATAAATCGTTATACATAGGCTGTCCAAAAAGTACCGAGACTGGTTCCATAACTCAAAAACCAAGATAGCTAGAGACTTGATCTTGATCTTATTTGAAAGATCAACTCAATATCTATCGATTAAGACCAAGATCAAAACTTTCGGTTAAATATTTCAAAAGTTACAACACTGTTGGTAAAAAAAATATCAGGACCCCCTACCGTTTTTTATGACTATTTTCTCTTGCTGGGAACACTCTCTCAATTATTAATGATCAGTGTACGGTTCTTTTGCAACTAATCATGGCAAAACCTTATCGATTTGGGAACACTGTCAAGCCGTCGTCGTCCGACTACGGGAATAAGGGTTCAAAATTCACAAGGAAAGAATGAACCGTCGGTCAGCCACCCCCAGAAAACCCGGGAAATTTTCAGCAGTTGTTGACAGTTCACAGTGTGTGCGTGGTCTGCGCTGCAGATAGTGAGTGCTTTTGTTTCTGTGTTCGAAATTTTTGATACCATCATAGAAAGAGATAAAGCAGTGGTATCAAAAATTTCGAACACAGAAACAAAAGCACTCACTATCTGCAGCGCAGACCACGCACACACTGTGAACTGTCAACAACTGCTGAAAATTTCCCGGGTTTTCTGGGGGTGGCTGACCGACGGTTCATTCTTTCCTTGTGAATTTTGAACCCTTATTCCCGTAGTCGGACGACGACGGCTTGACAGTGTTCCCAAATCGATAAGGTTTTGCCATGATTAGTTGCAAAAGAACCGTACACTGATCATTAATAATTGAGAGAGTGTTCCCAGCAAGAGAAAATAGTCATAAAAAACGGTAGGGGGTCCTGATATTTTTTTTACCAACAGTGTTGTAACTTTTGAAATATTTAACCGAAAGTTTTGATCTTGGTCTTAATCGATAGATATTGAGTTAATCTTTCAAATAAGACCAAGATCAAGTCTCTAGCTATCTTGGTTTTAGAGTTATGGAACCAGTCTCGGTACTTTTTGGACAGCCTATGTATTGCAATGGGTGAAGTTGCACAATCTTAGCAACATTGCAATGCTCCTAGTTCCTTTTTGCAAAATGCAATCCAATTGTACTGTTTCACCGGAGTCAGTCTTCTTATTTAAATTAAGTCATTTAAATTTCAGCACCTCGATTTCTAAAATTTGGTCGTTCCTGCTTTCTTCGACAACGGGGAAAGTTTTGAGACCAAAAATGAAAGCCAACACTTGTGTGCATAGAGTCAACCCGCCACCCAGAAGCGGTGGTCAGTTTCGCCACATGGGGTGTCGGGCTCAAGCCGGTTTTTAATAAAATCTCCCGGATGACTTCACCTCGGCCGGCGCGACGGTTGCGGTCCGGAGGCTGGAAAAAGTTGGAGCGTCTGTCGCGAGTTAGTGACAAACGAAAAGTTAGGAGCCGAAGCTGTCCCCGAGTGGTGACGTCATTGTTGTCCGCACCGGACGAAAGTTGCCCACATTCTGGGCCGCCGCAATTTTGCCTCTAACTTCTCTCACGTTGCGTTGCACCGACTTTACTCGTCGAGAAACTAAATCGGACACTATGCATGAGAGTAAAATTATTGACGCAGCAGTCAGCCTAAATTAATTTAACGTTGAACAACAAAATTTCAACTTAGAATGGTTTCAGTTTTCCTGTAAAAAAGTAACGAAGTGGCTGTTCGGCGGTATACCGTAACCTTCCTTAAAATTTTTCTAAGCACCACTAAGGTGCCTTTACCGGATAACTTTTTGACCGCTAACTGGAAAATTTCATACTGCTAAGGTAACGTCGACAGATTCGATCTTTGACATACATACATACATTCAAGTCGCTTTTACAGCGCGTCCGGGCGCTCTGCGACACCTAATCGTCACTCTTGTCTATCGGCCCAAAGGTCATCTGGTAAATGGCATCTTGTAATTTCATCTTGAATGCCACCTATCCACGATTTTGCTGGACGTCCCCTGCGCCTCCTCCCAGGAGGAACCCAATCTAGTACCTTCTTAGGCAATCTGTCATCCGCCATTCGTTGAACGTGACCAGACAAGCTGTTTGGTCATTATTTCATGCACGATGCTCTGCTCGGCGTTCATGATCTCACGCACTTTTTCGTTCCTTACGTGATCCTTCCTCGAGATTCCGGCTGATCTTCGCCAGAAATCCATATCAGTTGCCTTAAGAATCTTCTTAAGAATCTTAGGAATGTTCGATCTTTGAACAAAGAGGGAAAAATGGATTAAATTGATTAATAAAAATCGAGCAATATAAGGTAGATTAATGATTTTTATTTCACAGAAATAAGAAAGAGTCGAGAAGAGTACACTATGGAAGTAGAATAAAAATACATTACAATAACAGTCTATTCTTGTTTGGACCTGTAGAGGAGGGAGCGCTTTCAGATCAGTCGCCAAAATCAGCAATACATTATTGGTGTCATTAAAAGCTTTTTTGAAACATTTAACTTGGAATCAAGAAGACACAGAAAGGCGGAACATGAAAAAATTAATGAAAAACTGGCAGTTGCAATTCCGAACTGATTATAAGCAATATTGAATAGTGACCTGATGACTCCAGACTTTAATAAAACGACGAATTCTGTATCGTGAGACGAAGATTGTCTATGCTTCAAGCTGCTGTACATGCTTAAATCATTATGTGTAGTTTAGGCAAATCACCCTCGAAAATAACGATTTTTCCGGGAATAGAAGGTGGAGGGAAGGGGAACATTGACATTTTTCAAGTTACAGAACTGAAAAAATAGTTAAGTTCCTTACAACAAGCAAGGGAGCGGGTAGGGGTCCTTGAATTACATCCCAAGAATGGAAAGGAAGGACACCCGTAAGACTGGGTTCTCGTGTTATTCCGGTTAAGTTATTGAGAGCTTGGGACGCATAAAAGGTTTCCGTTCCGAATGAACTTTAAATTAACAAGGAGATACGGTAGGAGAAAAGTTTGCCTCACCTGTTTCTTCCCCCTTTTTTTTAATAGCACTCTCCCGCGCTCAATCTCTTTATCTGTCCCTTGCTAATTAGGTGTTTCAGCAGCAGTCATGCGAGCTGAGATTACAGCCAGGCTGACGTATCAACATAGGCGTCGACAAGATCCATCATCATTCAACGAATCTTCTCGTTAGTTTCCCTCTTATACTTCCTCGTTAAAGGTCCTCCGAGGCCGGCCATGAATGCCGTCAGGTGATTTTTCCAATGTTTGCCTCATATCGTTACTACTTCCCTCCATTTCTCCATTCCTCCATTCCTCCATTCCTCCATTCCTCCATCCTTCCGTTCCTCCTTTCCTCCGTTCCTCCGTTCCTCCGTTCCTCCATTCCTCCATTCCTTCATTCTTCCATTCCTCCATTCCTCCATTCCTCCATCCTTCCGTTCCTCCGTTCCTCCATTCCTACGTTCATCCATTCATCCATTCATCCATTCCTCCATTCATCCATTCCTCCATTCCTCCATTCCTCCATTCTTCCATTCCTCCATTCCTCCATTCATCCATTCCTCCATTCCTCCATTCCTCCATTCCTCCATTCCTCCCTTCCTCCATTCCTCCATTCCTCCTTTCCTTCTTTCCTACATTCCTTCTTTCCTACATTCCTCCATTCCTCCATCCCTCCATTCTTCCTTCCTTAGGCACCTGAAATGTAATTTTGGCAAATAAAAGTCAGCTGCTATTCCCTCCTAAATCTCTATGCTAGGTGCTCAGTGAGATTTTGAGGACGGCTTCTTCTCTTACGTGCTGAACTATGTCGCAGGCTAAAAGTTAAATCGGTCATTCTCTCAAGCGTACTCTCATTTTAAAGATTTCTGAATCTTGCAACAATTGGAAGGGGAAAATTGCTCAAACATCATTTCCTCTTAAATTTGAAATTCGGAGTAGTTTTCATGCAGATTTGGTAACATAGTGCCTAAGCACAATAAATGAAGCTTGCGATACTTTGACTGGAAGGTGACCTGTAAGCCTGCGACATACTCTCCCTTGCATCTTAAAATATTGGTTGTTTATTCGAAGTTGAGCAGACCTTGAATGGGCCTGTTGCAAACTTTTGCTTGAGCAAAATTAAGAGTTGTTTCTATCAGTAAATGTCTCAAAAATCACGATAAGTAGGCAAAGTTTGAAATGCACTCCTAACTTCACAATTTCCGTAAAATATTTTCGTTTTTTTTGAGCCTCCCGCTTCAGAAACGATACCACGCACAGGTGAACATTTCGTTAGTGGTGTCGTTTTTAAAGCGAGAAGCTAAAAAAAACGCCAGATTGTTGAATTAAGAGTAAATTTCAAACCTTGCTTATGCGTTCATCATGATTTTTGAGTCATTTATTGAAAGAAACAACTCTTAATTTTGCTCTAGCAAAAGTTTGCATCCGGCCCATTCTTTGATACAGTTATCTATCATAAATGAGAGGCTTGGAGGACAAGGCACACAAGTACAGTTGTTGCTATTTAGAGAAATACGTGATTGAAGCTCCGAAATTAAATGGATCCTTATGGCGGAGAGAAAGTTCAAACTGACTTTTTGATGCTTAAAAATTGGAATTTGGGAGCGAATTTTTCACAGAATATGCGTTAAGATTAGTTTTCCTTGAAATCATTGATATCTCAATTTTTTCAAAAACTACACATATGCGCCATGTCCTCAAGCCATTCAAATGAAGGCACCGCTAGAGATCGCCGCTACAGAGAGATTTCCTCCTTTTTATTCTTTTTTCAATATGTAGAATTTGGAAAGCTCAAAGTTTTTCCTCAATCCACCTTGCAACCTTGAAAAACGGGTACAAGTTGCCTCGAAAAGTAATCTCCTTCTTAATAGAACGAGAAGCTGAGGAGAGAGCGTATGACCAGAGATTTTGAGGCCAACCACCGTCCTAATTCGTTGCACCCGGTCCGTTCGGATTTGTCTCAAACTACTGGAAAGAAGGGGGTGGGGGGCGGCACTCTAGGCAGTTGGGAGGAGGGAGGGGAGGGGAGGGGGAGGGAGTCAACCGCAGCGCCAATCAACCGGCGAAACTTTGAGTGGTCATTCGCCCGTATTATGAATGACAAACAGTCTCGGTCGTAGCAAAAACTGTCAGTGCGTTGCCGAATCATGCCACTTTCGGCCGGGAAATTCGGAGTTTTCGAGGAGGAGAGGCAACAGGGCGGGTGTACTGCGGGCAGTGGCGATTGAGGGCACGTGTGAAGCGGGTTGCAGAGGTAAAATAATCAGGCGCTAGCCGCATCATAACGGGGCGAAACCGCGGCGCACCCGGCCTCCCGGTCCGTCAATTAATAGTATTATACTCGCAGCCGCCGGTGTTGTGCGGTTTATGGGAAATACTCGTTTTTGGCAAAGCTCCGTGAATTATGTTTATGCGCTCCCAAAAGTACCAGTGTCGAACTACGGTAACTGGGGAGTCTCTGAAATCAAAATCTCTACGCGCAATTTATAGCTTCCCAGTCGAGAGGACGTAACTGCATCCCAACATCACCAAAATACGCACTAGTTAAGGAACTGTTCAAATATTATGTGAGGAATGGACCACTAGACAAGGTACGAATTTAAACAATCTGATTCGTGTTCCTTAACAAGAATTTCACGTAAAACACGATTCACACAACGAAAATTACTGAAACCAACTCCTAACGAAGATATTAACGTTTTTATTTCACATTGGTCACGAGGAAATTGAACTGCCCGCTCACAAGAAACTCAAAGCTCTACGTGAGTCAAATCGCACATTACAACGGTTTCAGCAAGCTTCTGAACCGATCAATGTTCATTTCCCGCCATGTGTTTTTCAAACGATAGGCAATTTGCTATAGCTGAGCCAAAGCGTCAAGATTGAGGTTGCCAGATTTTTATATCGCAGAGACTGTCATAATAACGTTTAGCGCGCGATGTGAATCACGTAGAGCTTTGAGTTTTCATGAGAGGGTGGTTTGAATTCACGCATCAGGAATCATTAAATATCTTCGTAAGGAGTTGATTTCGATAATTTTCGTTGTGCGTATCGTATTTTACGTGAAATTTTGGTGAAGGAACATGTATCAGAATGCTGAAATTCGTACCTTGTCTAGTGGTCCATTTATAAGCATTCATATTATGTATAGTATTTCGACTGACAATTGGATCCATTTTTCTTTCTCGTAAGGTACCCGTTAGACAACCTCTCACTCCTCTTTTTGAATTACGTAAAATTGGGCTAGCCCTATCCTCCTTTTTCAGAGCATAAAAAAGCCTGAAAACTAGCTGAATTCGAAAAATATTATTCCTCTTAAAGTGGAAAACTTTCATAAGACCGGACTTTACCTCTTCTCCCTCCTTCTGAGACGTAGTGTAAAGCAAGTTGAGACCCCTTCCCTCCTACTTGATTCGCGTGGCACCAGTCCGGTCCAAATTGAATTTTTATCAGGCAAATGTTAGGTGCTTAAAACCGGGAATTTGACGCATTTGTTTACTGATCACATAAAATAAGCAGTATATTTTGAGCATATATACGGTAGAGTTATGCTCCTATCAACGATTTTATTGTTAAAGTCAGTTTTGCAATCTTGAAATAACGTCCAGGCACCAGGGCCGGATCTACCCTCTTGCCGCCCATGGGCCGCCTGTATCTTGCCGCCCTCTTCTCATTCGTTTTGAAACACCAATGAAAACCATCAAATGAACTTGCCAGCGGGAAAGGGGTGCATAAGACGCGTTTACTGGTGTTGAACAAATTTTTTGGGAAAGCCCTGTCAACACTACTAGCAAAAGTTAAGTTCCGCAAACCTATCTCTGTGTGGACAAGGCCTTCCATTCATAAGAAATGAACGAAAAAATTATGAAAGAACAAACATAAATGTGGATTAATGATTTTAGCTTCCCCCGCCGCGCCTCGCAGACCGAACTGTGTTTGACGAAATGCGTGAAGTATTCACGCAGTCTTGAAGGCGCTATGCGTCTCGCGCTGATCGCACTGTGTTTGCCGCAATGCGTGAGGTATCCATGCATTCTTGTAGGCGCTATCCGTTTCACGCTGTCCGCAATGACCGAACTGTGTTTGATGCAATGCGTGAAGTATTTGTGCAGTCTTGTAGGCGCTAATGTGTGTTACATGCCGATCGCCGCGCCGAGGGCTTCTCCTTTTCATCTCAAGTCCTCGTCATCATTTCTCTCTAGGTAAGTCGCGCCGTTCCAGGCCAAATTGCGTGTTTGGTTTCTTTCTTCACTCGACTAATCAAAGGTGCTGTCTCTTGTATCACTAAAAGACGACAAAAGTAGAAATTACTATACTCTCAGAAAATTAGAGATTTTGTCGCCTTTTCTCGTTTGTAATTTTTTTTTCTAATTCCGAATTTTTTTTATACCTACATTTAAAAAAATCGCAAAATTTGCCGCTCCCTATAAATTTGCCGCCATGGCCCGCGGCCCATGTGGCCACCCCCTTAATCCGGCCCTGCCAGGCAATGCATTAAACTAATAACATCATGCTCATTGGACTTTATCATAACCAAATCAAACCGAGGTAAAGAACCATAAAAATGTTCGATTTGGATCGAATGTTCGATTGCATGAACTGCGGACACAGCAGTGGCGTGGCGTGCTTTGTGATTTGTCGATTCATCTGCCATTTAAACCTATAGAAAAGGATCGATAAACAGGGTGTTCCCAACGATCCCTTTACTAATCGATTCTTTACCATAGCTTAAAATGGGAGAAATATCGATGATCGATCCATCAAGCCTCCCCTGTTGGATACAATTCCTAAAACCAGCGGTACCACACATGTTCTGAATGGCATATGGACGTATTTCTGCCAAACGGAACTATGTGCATCATGACGTGAGCCCTGTTATGCATATATTCTTACGGATCTCAGGGCTCATATCTTAGTGCACATAGTTCAGTTTGGCAGAAATAAGTCCATATGACCGATAAAGAACACCGAGCTTGCGGTTCATAGGACCAAACGTTTTTTTCTCAATCCATATTTGTCTTTCTTTTTCTCCTCTTTTTCTTTTTCTTCCTCGTCTTCGTTCATGTCAATCGCTTCGAAAACGGACGAAAATTCGGATTTCAAAGACCCGAGTCTGCCAGACTCGGATTGAAAGAGCGACTCCATTCGAAACCTTGCGAGGGAATATGGAGCGTGCGGAATTGTGGAGCACGCATAGACGGAAAGTGCACCCGCTCGGAGAAGCGAAACAAAGATCCATCCGCAGCCAACTCCGAAGACGAAACGGTAACGGCTGAAGTAACGGAATGCGAGTCATTGTAGTGGCGTCATTATTTTTTGTCGTCGTATTATTTGCATATAAATGCGAATCAGTGGCACTGTCAAAATCCACTCGCTTTTTATCTTACTCGCTGGCACCCCCCCCCCCCTCCCCCTCCCCCCTTCCCCACGGTGAATCGATAAACCCGGTCGGGGCGGGTGGGGGCGTTGTGTTGCTCACGAAAAAGTTTGATTGTTTTTTCCGAGCTCTCGTTCCGCGGGTCCCTGGGCCTACGCTACGAGATTGGGGCGTATCCATGTCGGCGAAACCTAATTTCGGAAGCATCGTGAGAATGGCTCCACTTGCAAACAGGATGGTTATCGTTGCCAAATTTTTCGGGTGCACCATGGGTCTGCTGCACATAAAAGATAGATGCACTCTTCACGAGTTGAATCACACAAAAATCACAATGGGCACATCAAAAAAATCAAGAGTCCACCTCTTAGCTTGCAATCTGTGCAATGGAGAATTTGCTCACTAAAATGTTATTGCTTCATCTGATAGTGCTTAGTGAGCTGAGTTCGCAGTATATTCCATATTTTTTTCAGGTATAAAGAATTGTAGAAAAACAGATATGGAAGTGAGAAAAGGTGCCACCTTGTGAAGTTATCCGGCGGCACTTCCCATTTAAACATGTTTTATAGCTGATTAGGTTACTATGTCATATTTTCTTCAATAATTATTGTTCCATTTAGAAAACAAGGACATCCTTGTGGTCAATTCTCGTAGCAATATCATTTTGAACTTGTTTGCAAACTTTGATACACTTAAATAAGTTTACCTAAATACCTGTCCGAAAACGCGTCCGGCCAAAAGGAGCCAAACGATCAACGCGTATCTTTCGACGAGTAATCATGTGCACTTACAAGCCATTTCTGTGTCTACTTGGACTTCATTTATTAATTAGGGACCAGTGTTTCTCGCTCATTTGTGAAGCAACACATGAACCATCGGTATCTTTACACGGAGAGGTGCTTTTGTGGATGAGTTAATTAGTTGTGGTGCGATTCCTTAATGTCAAACTCAGTCCACTCCTTCTCCTGCTTCTTCTACATTTCTCTCATTTTACTTATGTTCTTTCTTCTCCTTATCCTTTTCCTCCTTGTCTTTCTATGGGCAGAAATGGGGGGGAGGGGAGTGTGTGTGGTAGCTGTTCCTCAAGAAATCTATTTAACTTTTCCCAAGAAATCTATTTAACCTTTCCCAAGAAATATGGCTAAGTAAGTGTTGTAGATATCTTCCATCTTCAAAATTTTGATAGGATCAATTTTTCGGTGGGAACAGCTCAAAATTGCTCCTGGGGTGGCTCAAC
Source organism: Bemisia tabaci (assembly GCF_001854935.1). Taxonomy (NCBI): domain Eukaryota; kingdom Metazoa; phylum Arthropoda; class Insecta; order Hemiptera; family Aleyrodidae; genus Bemisia; species Bemisia tabaci. The sequence continues at coordinate 1,036,983 of NW_017547189.1, forward strand.
TGTTCAAATTTTTTTCCAAGAAAGTCCTCCGATTACTTCTTAAAAGCTATGAAAATGTTTGAACCCTTTTTCTGGAGGAGGAGAAGTCCCACGGACCTCTTTGGTAGGATTATTTCAGTCCACCTCAGACCCTTCTTGATGAGGTGCTCCTCATGCCCCTTCATCCCTAAGTTTCTAGTTCTGCCCATTTTTTCTCCTCTTTGTCCGTTCCCTTTTCTTCTCCTTCTTCTTCTATTTTATCATGGAAATATGCTATTTGATCAGTTACTTAAAAAAGGAGGGGGTTTCAACTTCCCACAGCCCCTTCGGTGTTACCAGTTACGTTGTTACTCTCACAGCGGGCTGATTCTTGAAGTTGATAGACAAAGCTATAGGCGAAGAAGACATAAGGAGTATGGAGCGATCCTATTGGTTGAGATGGGTGGCTCTCACAGACTGAGGGGATAAATGATGGACTAACTACCGGGTCTCTCTTGAGTTGTCGTTAGTCTATTACCTACCTCCTTTGTCCATCGCGACCACTCGCTCCCACCAATAGCTGACACCGACAGATGTAGATCCTGTAAGTTTCCCCGTCCGAATTCAACAAATGTAAACATGACCGCTGATGTTTAACGTTGCCGTATTTTGAATTTTTACAGCTTTATGTTTTCGCCCTTTCTTACAGCGGGCTGATTATTGAAATTGATAGACAAAGAAGACCAAGGAGTATGGAGCAATCCTATTGGTCGAAATGTGTGGTTATTATACTCTAAGGGAAAAAATGATGGACCAACCATAGAGTCTCTCGGGTTTCCGTTTGGTAGTCTATTACCAACCTCTTTCGTCCATTGCAACTACCCGCGTCCACCAGTAAGATCCCTCCATATCCTTTTTGTCTTCTTTGTCTATAGCTTTGTCTATCAATGTCAATAATCAGCTCGCAGGTGGACGTATTCTTTTCCAAATTCCACACCGGCAACCGCGGAGCTTTCTTTCCTCCACTACGAGACGCCACGCCGGCTTCCTCGCTTCCAATCTCGGCTCAAAGCGGTGAGAGAATAAAACACAAGGAGGAACGCGGGGAAGGAAGAAAAAAGAAACACAAATCTCTCACCGTTTCCGCTCCTTTTTCTCGCATGAGCAAGCACGCATGACATTAACTCATTTTAGCCTAAAATATTCATTACTTCCTTTCAGATCTCCTCTCCGGCAAGGAGAACCGAGGCATTTGCGTGCTCCCCTCCTCCCTGAGCCTCTCAGCATTTAAGAGCCGCGATTCTCGAGAGAAGTCGCTATGGATTTTTCGAGTTTAAAAAGAGGAGGAAACGGTGGATTTTCTTTTACCGCGGGGGGCTGTTCATCCCGTGGCATTTTTTCCTCGAATGTGGGTGATTCTAAATCAAGGTTCATGGAACCGAGTTTAATTTAACCACTATTAGGAGACTTCCAATTGAATCAGTGAGAACAAAAACACACTAACTCGGAAAAATTAAAGTAATCAAGGCACACACAAAACTGCACAATAGCTGGAGAAATTAGTCAAAGAAAAACATTTTTGGTGCCAAAATACAAGCACTTAAGGACATTTTAAAGGTCCAAGTCGGAACAGATTCGCTAACTTCAATGAATTTTATAAAAATTCACTGTCTTTTATGAAAATTGAGCATTTCCGAGTTACCGAGTTGGTGTGTTTCCGATCTCACCGATTCAATTTTAATTCAGTATGATTTTTGATGTTTGTTAAAATAAAACGTGTTTCAATGTGGAATTGTTGCTCGTTTATTACAGCTAACATATGAATGAGATTCAAGTCTTGAATTCAAAAAATATAATTTCGACTTTAGTATTGTTTTCATACACGAAGAGTAGACAGACATTTGACGGAAGTCGCGGAAACCCGTGCCCGCTTCTGATTGGTGCCGGATGACATCATTCGGCGCGGCGCGAAACCGGGGCCTTTTAAATTTGCGTATAAGTTGAGCGATTTGAACTGCGCATTTCTCGGTTATTTAGTTACTTGTTTGCGTTTTTAATGTGCGCATCGTGTTCTACGCGTCATTTTCCTTCAGAAAACTATATTCGCAAGTCAAAATTCGTTCATGGTTTAGTGACCCATTCACCCTGTTAAATTATTGTAAAATGTCAGGAAAGTAACAATAATTAAAAAGGATAAAGGAGGCTAAAGAAATATTGTAAGATCTGCTTTTTCTCCAAACTTAGTGCCTACACAAAACGGTAATGCAGCTTGAAAATCATACCATTTCACAAGTTTCAAGCAGGTGGGTTGAATATAGATCACCACGATACGAACACATCTACTCCTGTATCATTTCAGCAGTCACATTCTTCTCGATAAAATTACAAGATTCCGTGCGCTACCAATTACACCAACCCTTACAGAAGATAATGCAGCGGTTCGAGGGTGTCAGTAGCTGGGGTGGCGGTGATGACAGGCATTGCTCGAGGGCCGGTTTCGCGTTCAAGGAGGGAGGGAGAGGGAGGAAGGGTTGGGGGTGTTTGCTTTGACAGCTTATTTACCTAGTCCTGCAAAATCCGGGTGGCTCTGATTAATTGAGTGGACAGTTCTGTCTTTGCCATCTCTTCACCATGACCTCCTTACAAAATTCGCAGGTGAAAAACTTATGCCCCCAAAATTACTATGTTCGTGAAGTATGAAAGAATAACTTTTTCATAGAGAAAGAATCGTAAATCATCAATCGATATTTTAAAATTGAAATGACAGTATTTGAGAAATCTGCACAAAGATTACTTCCTTGCGTTTTTGAACTATTTTCTCTCCTCTTCTTTAACACTAACAATGTGACGTTAAAAGAATTCGCAGAATGGTTATTCCAATTTATTTTAACTGATGTGATCTTTCAAGTTTAATTCATTCAAAATTTCCTCTATTTAATTTAAAAATTCGCGCTCTGGTCAGGCAGCTTTTATTCAAAATTTAATTATTTAGCGTTCAGATGCTTTCAAATTCTTCATTATATTTTCTTTAACATAATCAATAAATTGCAAAAATAACTTCATCATGAGGAATTACAAATTTTTCGGTGATCGAGTCAAGCAACATCATAATGAACCAACTACGAGTATCTCTTAGATACCTAAGTCGGGTCAAATTGACCCGATGCTTACTAAAAACACGTGTCTCGAGAGTTGTATGGGGCCAGTATATACGAGCTATGGATACAGGTTCAGAAATGAATTGTAAAAAATATCAGAGATTAAAATGCAAGAAAATCAAAAGTATTTCGACTTTCAGGAATTTTCTTCGGCAACTACTCCTAGGAATCCTGAGCCATAGGTAAAATTGACCCGACTATCTTTTCTGGGCGAGTTTTAGGGCCGGTACGTACGAGTTTAGAGGACTACAAATACATCCCAAAGAAATAAGAAGCAGACATCAAATTGAAAAAAGACAAAATCGAGTGTCAACACAGCCGAAGATAATAGAGATGTATTCCTCATTGGCACCTCATCGGAAGTATGGCGGCAGTATAGCGCGGAGCATAGCATAGCGAGTTCTTGCCTTGCGCCATCGCGCCTTCAATTTTGCAGATACAACACGGACATCCATCAAGCACGAATAGTTGTATCTCTGCGCCGTCATCAACTCTATCAACGCGTGCCCTCTCTCTTACAATTAGTTTATTTTCATATTGAGTTGCTTCCGTTTGTTCTATTTGTGTTGGTGCTTCAAGGACTACGTGATAAACACAGCCAGAGATGGGGGGAACGAAATCGGGCCTCGTTTTTTAACGTTTCTCCCGAATTTGAGCGACACTTCGTCCACTGTGAGTTATTCTCTGCCTCCTCTCTTCCTTTTTCGCTCTAAATATGTTTTTTTGTAGACTGTGCAAATTAATTTTGGATCTGACTTTAAGCGAGAAAAACTACTCGAGTGTGCATGCTGATAAACAATCTCATTCGCGCTTTTACTATTTTCATTTACCTGCGCCCAAAAGGACACGCAAAGAAGAAAGGGAGGTTAAAATGAAAATATGTTCTTGTGGAGGGTTGCAAAAGAAGCAACCCGGGATAATTGAATCTGAGGGCACGAACTCAACTCAAAATACTTTTATTTTACATAAAGAGGAAACACAAGTTAAAAGCGACTGCTCTCGCCTCATTTACTTTCCTTTGTTAGAAAAAAAAAAATAAATAAAAAGCACAGCTATCATGTTTTAAACCCAAGTTACTTATTCGTAAGAAGAAAAAAACCTGCATACAATTTTTAGATGTGAGGTTTTGAGTGATGTATGGAAATCAGAGGAAAAATCTTCAAACACCTGACGATCCAATACGTATATGTGTTCTTACATGAGAAAGCAATCATTTCAATTCCTGGAATTCGACCAATTCTGTGGTACTTATCACCATCTCGAAGGTAAATCACATTTATCTATTTCTTTAAACCTGCATTTTTTTATTCGAATGGGTGAGATTCTTTGTAGGATTTACAGGTGGAAAATTGATAGACGATTCTCTTCAACTCAAAAATTAGCGGTTTACAACTGGTAAACAAGATGTATGTCTCAGTGTAATCTGTTTCTTACACACATAAAAATCGATGAAAAGTGAAAATAAATAAATCCCGTCAGATCCATGTTATTTTTATATCCCTCCCAAAGCACTGCCGCGCTAAGTAAGAACGCCGTAAATCCATCAAGATTTTCCCTCGTTTTTTGGAACTTAACGCTTTATAAAATAAAAACCGTTTTCCCCATGCACCTCAAATTTTCAGGTTAAGTTTTTGATGCTGTTTGCGAAAGAATTCTGTAAAAACAGTCATCAAAGTACACAAGTTTTTCTGCTATGATTCATTGTTTCCAATAAATGTAAAATGGCGTTTATGGCGTTTTTGCGTTGCATGGCAGAGGACGTCTTCAAGTTAGGTCTAGTTCCTTTGTTTGCTGAATACCTAACTTTTTTATCAACTGATTTCGTAGAGATTTTGTCCAAACGGTTGACTGTCGATTTTTATTCCATTTTAACATGCCTGCTCTTGCACTTTGAAGCACTAAGAAATGGAAGATTTTACTCGGACGATACCTCGTTTATTAATCCATTTAATTAATTTTTTGTTGCGATGATTTCTTGGGAAAACAACATTCATGATGGATGCATGGTTATTGGTTATTTTCACACTTTAGACAATAAACGAAACTAGAGTACCTATATTGAGAGAGTATGCCCACTGAGCCCCATAGAGGCTTAGGACCCAAAAATGGCGGTGCTTTGTTTTGGTTTTTGTGGATGGGAGGGGGGTCCTTGCCAACTTTTGACGGTTATCACCAACTGCACTTGCTGCCAACCTTATTACATCTAAGATAATTTTTCTCAACAATTGCACACGATTAGCCTTAAAAATATGTAAGGAAGTCGCAATAGTGCATTTGGATGAATTTCTCGTTACGATAAGCAAAATAAACTACATTTTGAGTCATTTTGCATTACATTAATTTATGGCGTCCGCCATTTTTGGGTCCTAAGGGCTTCATTCAGCCTAAGATGACTGAGCCAATCAGAGTAACACCAGTGGCCATACTCTCTCAATATAGGTACTCTAAATGAAACGTGTGCGGAATAAAAAACCAAAACTAAAGTTGGGGTAGATAGTGCGAAACATACCTCATAGGCGCGCATAAGAATCGCTGAAAAACGAAACGATCTGCCTCGTGGTGGGTATTCATATTCAGTCGCTTGCAAAATTGATCAAGGCTTGATAGGATCGTGCGAATGACAACAGAATGATTCATGGTGGACACCCACCCCCTCCAGCGCCTCGCACAATGAATGGCGAAAAATAATTCATCCACAGTGACGATCTGGAGCGATAACAGAATGCATAGGCGAGACGATGATTGTCCGACGACACGTTTTTATCACTATATCCAACCTTTTTCAAGGTTTTGTTTTTTTCATTAGATATTTTTTTTTTCTATTTCGGAAAAAGCGGAAAACAATGGTCGATGTTAATCTTCCTGCAAACGAGATCTTGTGTTGGGCAACGTCTAATTTTTACCGTTTGATTGGAGAGCATTCAGAGAAGTGAAACCAATTTTTCCACCAAAACAATAATTGGATGGATTTGAACAGAATCAGCTGAATTATATCGAGCAAACATCATTGAAAAAAAGATTGGTAGAATTTACCATTCCTTCACGCTGTATTTCACACAGCGTTATGGAATGGTAAATTATTCTACCAATCTTTTTTTTTTAGTGTACAGCAGGTAGAACATTTGGCTGTCTTGATGTCTATCATAAAAATAGTACATCCGTTTAATAAAATTTGGTAACAGTCCGGCATAATTAAAGTCTCGTTTGAAGATTCTTCATCAACCGAAAGATTTCGAAACGTATTTTGGGTAATCATTAAAAATTGTGCGAAAGATAGAAGATTTGGACGTTAAAACATCAATTCGGATTAACATTGCTGGATCAACTTTCTTTGACTTTTTGAGTTACCGCTCTCTCCTCGGTAACACTGCCGTGCTAAGGAAGAAAGCCGTATGACCATTCAAGAGTTGCCAAATTTCTCTCAATAAAAGATGTATTTTTTACGACACTCGTGCACATTTTTCCTTGAAATTTTCAGACATTTTAGACCAAATTGCGTACAAAATTGTCTGAAAATTTCGAAAAAAAAATAATCCCAAATTTCCCAGTAATTTCGGTTTTTATCGAAGGAAACTTGGCAACGTCTGAAGGCTCATACGGCGTTTTTCCTTAGCACGGCAAAACACGGCATCCCTGCTAAATACCCTCCTGCAAATTACATAACGCCCCCATCAACATCCCGAAGCAGCACGTAATTCATGGACGGGCCCCTATGAAAAGATGACTAAAGAGTAAAACGAGTGCAATTCTCCCGACAACGATGAGAATGCAAATCTACGGCGCAAAGGGCGGGTTTTTTCTCTCTTTCCCCCTCGACGCATAATCTCCGGCAATAATTTAAATCAAGCAACGGCGGCTGGAAGAGTGGAAGAAACGGGCCCGGAGCTGAAAACCATAGAGCGGGGAAGTTAGAAAAATGCCGGCACAAAAGAATTAAAGGCATTCCATTAACCAGAGTGAGTGTTGGATTGAGATGAGGTTAACTTCGTTAATTCTGAACTCCGCACTTTTGCCCCGCCGGATCTCCATGCGATATGGCCCCGCCCCGGTCAAGTAACGCAGCGTAATCGATTATCGATATTTCCCCATTTGACGCTAGGGTAAAGAATCGATTATTACAATATACCATGATAATCGATCCTTTTCCATAAGATTAAATGGTAGATTAATCGATTCATCGCAAAGCACCGAGCAGAGGCCACGTCTAAGTAATGAGTTTCGTTTATTTCGTCTGACCCAAGGATACTGATCCTATCCCAATGACTAATTTCAGACGCGTGGAAGAGAAAACTTGACTCATCGCAGTTCCCATTTCTGACCCAGTTTATGATTTATTCCGATGGTGGATTTCTCGTCTTCGGGGCGAGGGAACGTACTGGGTTGAAAAATTGAGGCCAAAATACAACTTTTTACAAACATGTGTCTGAACTCGGATTCATGGGGACTTCTTGTGAGCGTTCGATCCATCCAAATGAACAACTTAAAACAAAAAAAATCGTGTATCCCAATTTTTTCCGCTATTCGTGATTTTGATCTTCCGCGCCTGGACTATTTCTGACAGTGTTCGAAACTCACCTTTGAGTTTTAGGAGCTATATGGCGCATCAAGCCCGATTTTTAGGCGCCATTGAAGATTTTTTAGGGGTCGAATTGACTATTTGCCCATATATTACGGCGCATTGAGTGAAAAATAAGACGCAATATGTTTTTGTAACAGAACTAGTAAGTAACTGTAACTTGGGAAAGACAAAATCACAAATTATCAAATCGCGAATAATAGAAAAAGCCTTCACTTGTGGTGCTGAAAATTTCGAATAATTACCCAATATGAAAATCCAGATTTTTAGGGAGAAATTTTTAGGGGCCACATTGGCGCAGAGCCTTCGTTTTTTAGGCGCCATGACCGATTTTTTAGGCGCATTTGGCGCGTTGGCGCCTATGAGTTTCGAACACTGATTTCTGATAAACTCGGTCCTTTTCATTTCCTGGATATTTTTTTTTTTTCAATTTTTTTCCAGACTTGGGCGTTTTGTGAAACTTGCGATTGAAATTTGGACGTATTTCTACCAAACAGACCTATGTGCAAGTGAGAAATATGGGGTGTGCTCGTTAGTTCTCTGGCCGTAAGAGTGAATGGAAATAATAAAGCGCCAGTGACGTCAGCGGCAATGAAGGAGCCGCAGCGCGGCGGAGAGATCGTTGGAGGGAGTCTTTAACTCATGAGCCCCGTCCACAACGCTCTCTTGCCATCCTCGCGGCTCATGAGATCCTCATTCAGTTGGCACATAGGTCTGTTTGATAGAATGCAATATCCCGCTTTTCCAATTCTTCAAAAGGAACCACGCCCACTTTTACATTGCTTCTTATGCAGCTTCCTAGAGCACACCCCATGTTTCTCACCTCCGCATAGGTCTGTTTGGTAGAAATACGTCCATTTGAGAAAAGTCGCTTCCCCTTAAACGGTTGTCCATAGGGAATATGGAAAAAATCCTCGTTGGGCGGACGGCGATCCACGGTGGTCTACAGAGCACACACTGGCGGGATAATACCTGGGGCTCCGGGACTCGGCATATTCACCGCACGGTAGCTCGGCGACGCAAACCCATTAGTGCCACTCCGCCCTCGACGAATTCTTGCTAAGTAAGAAGTTTCGATCGATCCCCGAAGTTGGGCTCCTCGGCCCGGCCCCGGCCCCGGCTCCGTGCATTACCTGCAAGCCCTTATCGCAGCAATTAAATTCCGTTTTATCCACCTGATCGGGCAGGCCGAATTTAGAGGGACTCCTTCGCGGAGGCCCGCACGCCACCCAGCGTCGCCGCCGCCGTCGCGTCGGCCCGGGAAACTTTTCCCGACTGCCGCGATGCCATCTTGGCCGATGGATAATCATGCGTTACCACGTTAAGACACGTTAACGTTACACCAAAAAAAAAGAAAAAGGAAAAAGAACTCTGCCCTGGAAGCTGTACTTACGGCCATATAGACGTACCGTCCACGTTCCGGGCGTAGCGCTCGGATCAATTGAAGTTATACGGCTCCAGCACCCGTAACTTTCGGCCTCTGAGCCCAGACGGACTGTATGTCTATATAGCCCGTAACTTTTTTTTCAGTGTAGTGTGATTATAATCCGTCTTACATGAGTCGGAAGGAGAAGAATGAGAAGGAAAATAAGTTGAATATGAGAGGAGGAAGAAGAAGGGGGGGCCTAGAGGAAATAAGGTAATACGAAAAAATTAAGGTTTAAAGAGAAAGAAGGATCTTAAAAGTGAAAAAACAAGGTAAATGTGAAAAAATAAGAAGAAAAAGTGAAAAAGTAAGGAGGAGAGGAGGAGTAAGGAGAATGGAATATTGAGGAAAAGAACATGGAAACGGAGAGAGAGGAGAAAAAGAGGAAGTCAAATACGACGAATGAAAGCTGCGCCTATCGCGCGTCTCCTTTTTTCTCCCTCCTTTTCATCTCATTTCCTTTCATTTCCTCTTCTACTCCATTTCTTCTTCTACGACCCCTCATATTTCCTCTTTTTCTTCTCTCTCTCTCCTTCTTCCTTTTCCTTACTAATGAATATTGCCTTCCTTTTATCAGGACAACTACGTGGATCAAAAATAGCTGTGATGCATTCATAGATACTAATTCTTAAGTTTATCTCATACTAAATTCGATATTTACAACATTCGCATAATTTTCTCCAAATTAAAACTTTGTAACGCTTGCGGGTCTCTGAAGTTGCCGTTAGTATGTACATTACCTACCTCCTTTGTCCATTGCAACCACCCGTTTCCGCCGATAGGATCCCTCTTTATCTATTTTGTCTTCTTTATATTCATAGCTTTGTCTATAAATTTCGATGATGGACTTGAATCAATCTTATTCAAAATCCACAAATAAATCTAACAACAACCATTCGTATTCGAACACTCATTTACTTTCGGTCCTCGATGAAAAATTCAAAATTTCGAGAGCGCGAGAACGGAAAGCAGTCGTTGATCCATTTCCGTGGTCAAAATAATCTGACCCGGGATAAGCGTCCTCCATTTTGTGGAACTCTTTGATTAAAATTTACTGCGCTGGTCAAGACCAGGACTAGGAGTGCGGGGTTCCGTCGCACAGTAAATCGAGTCAATAGGAGAGGTCGCACAAAGTTTGGAAACTTCAAACGCTCATAACTCCGTTTATACAAAATTTTGAGATACTAAAAGTAGTGTTATTCGTGAAACTTTCTTGTAAAACCACCCCATGAAACTTAAAATCTGACAAGTAGTCATCAAAATTTGCAGTTTTAGTCAAAAATTTCATGTCCGACCTCTCCAATTGACTCGACCCACTGCGCGGCGTGGCATAATAAAGTGGGCCACTTTTTCAGGCCCCCAAATAGCCGGAAATTACAATCAAAGCGGTGGGTATTCAGGGGTGAAAACCCTTCCGCATCATTAAGTTCCGGTTACTCTCGAACGTTACGCGCGCATCAAGTGGAAAAAATGACCGGTACAACTACACTACTGTGCTAAGTAAAACTGGCGTATCGGCCTTCAGACTTTGCCAATTTGTTTGTTCGATAAAATGCGAATTTGCCATAAAAAGTGCGAGCAATTTTCTTTAATTATTTCAGAAAACTTTAGTCGTGATTTGATCTAAGTACATTTCTAAAAATGGTAAGGAAAAATGTTCATATGTTTCTTCATTAATATAGATTTTATCGTGAGGATTTGGCAACATTCAAATGTTCATACGATGTTCTTCCTTGGCATAGTAGGATAGCTTTATCGTGGCTGGGTTAAAAATATCCCGCGCTTTTAGGAGCTATTTGAGCTGTTATAGCCTAAATTATAAGTTTGAGTAAAATTGTTCATAACCGTTGTTTAAGAATACTACTTCTTACAATAGCCTCTCTAAGGAGTCATACGTATTCACCAAAGTTCAGAAAAAAGTGAACATTGAATTACCAAAATAAGAGCAATGCTCAAAATCGTTTAGCTTGCATACATGTTTTACACGGAGAATCAATTTTATCGGCCATCGATTCACTTAGCGCTTCCTCTTGCTCGCTGGTTTGAAAATATTTTAATTTCCGGTCCGGGAGGCGTGGCCGGAAACGATGAATGATTGGGAGGGATCTCCAGACTAGACGGATAATAACGCGATCGATTCAAATGAACTATCACGGCTTTGACCTGCATTTTAAATGCTGGTGGATGTACTTGAATACGGGAGGAATCACCCTTTCATACCAGTATCGTTTATTGATGTTACTGAAACGTTACGCATGGCACTAAGCGCAGAATCTGAACTCTTGAGAGAATCGAGTGAAATCTGACTTTCATTTTCAAGACTACTTGGTTTTGGGTTTAAGAGCTGGAAGTGTCGAAAAATAAAAATTTAATCTAAAAATATTTGACGAGAATTCATTACAGGATGTTTTAAGCTTACGAGTGCTTTTTAAAATGGGTTTGGAAGAGGGAAACTTTTTAGATTACATTGTTAATTAGGTGATTTGTCACCTGCAGAGGTAAAGAAGCAGCGATGAGATAAAAGAAATCTGTTACATTGGATGTCTCATCGGTAAGAAGGACCCACAGGACCTGTGTACACACTGAAAAAACAGATTGGTAGAATTGACCATTCCTTCACGCTGTATTTCACACAGCGTGAAGGAGTGGTAAATTCTACCAATCTTCAAGTCGATTCTGCCAAAGGAATGGCTATCTGTACCAGTTTATAGAAACGTTTACCTTTCTTCTGGCAGAATTGACTCTGAATTGATACTGTGTGAAATATTCCGTGAAGGAATGGTAAATTCTACCAATCTTTTTTTTCAGTGTAGCCGCTAAATTGTGCAAAATAGCCATCATGTACCATCAGCCCTAGCAGGAACCTAAAACGGCCCCAATACACCAAAACCTCCATGAAATGATCCGTCTACACTCTTCTTCCTATGTTTGGTTGGATCTTTAAGAACACCCGCAGTCATGTATTGCGTTTACCTATCATGTTTTTTTTCGGGGAGGTAGGTACTGCATATATCGCACTGTGAGCAAACGTCTGAAATGTCAATAGTTGCCAAAGTACGAAACTGCGTATCTCCATTTGCGACGTTGCAGATTTTCTATCATACTTTACTTTTTTGGGGAAACTAGTCAAAGTCATTTCTTGAAAACTTCTTTGATTTTTCTTTTCCGTCAGTAGAATATTCTGTATAGAGTGTATAAATTTCGAGCTATTACGTTGACTTGTTTCTCTTCGAAGAAATAAAATAGGAGCAGAAATTTTGAAACACCACGGTAAAGATACGCCGTTTCGGACTTTAGTCATCTAAATTCAAGTCCGATCTATGATATGGATAATGATTTTGGGCTTGAATCTCGATCTTCGCGTGGTGCGAGATCGAGTTTCGCCAACGCAACGGGCACGTTATCTCAGTTTTTCCTCGTGAGAGCCGATGTCAGTTTACGAGGCATTTTACACGTTTAGCTCCATTCCAACGCGGGATCTGAAAATTTTAACGCCGTCACGGAACATACTCGTTAATCAGATTCTCAACGGGGAAATAACCCGCAAATCCCTACAGCGTTGCATCATCGAGGAGGAAATCGAATAGTTTGTTCCGTGAATTGCCTAACTCGGAGAATATGAAACTTTTGATTCATGGTGGAGAGGTAATTTCGGGGTCCCGCGCATCATTTTTTTGTACCAGCAATAGTTCAATGGACAACATGTAGAAAATGATTCCCACTTTCAACTCACCGCTGGAATGAACATACTACAGAATTATAAACCACATTATAAGTTTTTTATTGAAGGATAACATCGAATATACGATTGACGCATTACAAGTTTACAATTTTAGGTAATGAGTTAGAAAAATAACATTAATTTTGTGTGCATCAATTCATATTTCCTCGAGCCGTATGAGCTTTCAGGCGTTGCCTAATTTTCTTTCGCAAATCACGAATTATCGGGAAAACTTGTGAATATTTTTCTCCCAATATTTCAGATAATTTTGTTCGCAATTTCACCTAAAGTTTCTGAAAGTTTCAAGGAAGAATATCCATAGCTCTCCTCAAAAACAGACATTTAGTCGATTGCAACTCTCAAATGTTCTTACGGCATTTTTCCTTAACACAGCAGCTTTGGTCTCGTCTTTTAGGATCCCCTGACGTCATTTGTGAACAACCCCGTAGAAGTAAACCTTGATACACTCGAAGGTATTGGCGGTTCTAGACCTTCGTGCTTGGGGGTGCCCAGAGGTGGAAAATGTCGGAGATCGACCCCGAAGGGGACGGTCGCTCAGGGGAGGCCTAAGCTTCGGCCCTCAAGTTTTATCCCTTTCCTACCCTCCTTTCTTTTTTTCTCTCCTTCCTTTCTACTTAAATACCTATAAATTCAGTGTAGAAAATTTTTAGCAAAACTTTCCATCAAAACTACAATCCTACCATAAAAAAACAGTAGAATCTTTGTATAACACGGCTATCAATATTAATTCTGTTTAAAACATTTTCAATTAATTGCTGGGATTTTTTCTCAGCGTGAGCAAATACAGAATCATTAAAATCAGTAATTTCAAGGTTCTGATAACCGTACTCAATTTTTGCTTGGGGGTGCCCGGCACCCACTGGTACCCCCGTAGAACCGCCTATGCAGTCGAAGGTGCGATGAGAAATCGAGGTCGGGCAGGAGATAGGGCACCAGAGCCAGGAGTTGGGGTCAAGCCTGGAGCAAGACGAATGAGTTTCTTAATTTCCACACACTTTGATCGGATCGAAGAGCGCGCCTCCGACCGCGGGCGCAGGAAACGATCGTGAAGGGGAATAGCCGAGTAATAACCGGTGACACGCAACATGCTCTCATTGCCGGTGTAATCGCGGCCGAAAATCTGAACGACCAAGTTTTACGAGCCGGAACAACCACGAGAACAGCGACAAAACGCTCGTGTTCGGCCGTGATCACACCGCCCGCTCCTTTAAAGTAGCCTGTCGGACTATCTAAGTAGATTTTTATAAGGGACGTCAGGTTCAAGCATCATCTGCACCGAAAAAAAGGATGCTGATTTAACATTCTGGGTGTAAAAAAGGTTGCGACAACTCACAAAATGCTGAATTAACACAGGAATTGATACTGAATTGATACAGGAGTTACCTACTTGAACAATAAAAAGATTTAAAACTAACTGCTGTGACGGTTAATTCATCGTTGTGTGGGTTGTAGCACACTTTTTACACCCCAGAATGTTAAATCAGCGTCCTTTTGTTTCGGTGTGGTCATCTTATTGAACCTAATATTATAGACTCGAGTCTCAGGACTCCTGTGCTGAAAAATTAGGATGTTGAATAATCATCCTGGTTGTTAAAAGAATGTGCGACGATCCCAAAACGTTTGCCTCGTCTGTATTTTCTGTTTGATTTATAGTTGTAAGGCGATAATATGACCGTAAATGCAGTTAAGATATAAGGTCTCAATACGCACGATCAAGTTCCCGAACCAATTACCATTAGTGTGTCGGGAGTCATGAGTCTCGAAATCGTTACTTTGCTTAACTTTAAAATTTAAACAGTTCAGGAATGTTTCGTGTGGCAGGATAGGATGCATATAGTCGCAGGGCCGGATTCACCTACTTGCCGCCCATGAACAGCCTGTATTTTGCAACCCCTTCTCATTCGTTATGAAACATCGATACAAACCATCAAGTGAACGTGCCGGATGAGGAAGGGTGCATAAGACGCGTTTACTCGTGTTGGGCACATTTTTTGTGAAAGCCCTATCAACACTCGCAAAAGTTCACGGAACTTTGCACACAAATTAAGTTCCATAACCCTATCTCTGTGTGGACGAGACGTTTCATTTATAAGAAAAGAACGAAAAAATTATGAAAGAATAAACATGAATGTGGTTTAATGATTTTAATTTCCGCCACCGCGCCAACCGCGCTGTGTTTGGTGCAATGCGAGAAGTATCCCTACAGTCTTGTAGGCGCTATGCGTTTCACACCAACTGCTGTTGACCGTAATGTTTTTGACGCAATGGGTGAAGTATTCATGAAGTCTTGTAGGCGCTAATATGTGTTTCATGCTGACCGGCTGAATGTTTCAGACCATAATATCAGCAGTATCTACTTGTCATCCGAAGAGAGAATACTTTCATCAAAAACGTTAGCAACACCGTGCAAAAAAATCGATCACGAAAAATCCTAGCAGAAATTAATTAATAGACGTTTAAATAGAGTTGCGCCACTTGCGTTTTCAGTGCGTTTTGCGTATTCCGTACATATGATGCAGGGAGAGCTGTAAAATGTTTAAGCAAAATCAAAGCTAAAGTTCATTGAATGCCGCGTAAATAGTCATGATTTTTCATTTTCAAGTTTGCTTATGTCACGGTTCGTTTCGCTTTCTCAGAACGATGAATGTAGGCCGAACCCGTTTTCCCGAGTTCAGATCCATCTGTGTGCACATGCTGTCGCCCCTCTAACGTCAGAGCGTATCTCGATTTATGTATGAGCCCCAAAAAGCATGGATTGATATGTAAAACAGGGCTCACGTGAAAATCGAGACACGTCCTTACTCTAGAGGCAACGATACTTTAGAGTAAAATTGCGAGCAAATTCTCATGAAACGTCACACGATATGTCTTAATGCAATTAACAGTAACCGATTTCCACGCTTGACATTCATTTTTACAAGTCTCCGAAAATCCCAGCCCAACAGACGACGTACAATTCCGTGGAGTGACGTATGTGGACGCTTTTTTTCCACGGGGGCGCTTGTAAAGGCTCGTTTTTTCCGGGATCCGCCTGCCGCTGTGAACAGGCCTTTAATTAACGCTTTTATTTATGCGACACTTGACGGGCGGTGGATAATGGTCCCCCCTTCCCTTCCAGAGTGAAGTGAGTGAGTGGGACGGGGGAGGGGGTAGATAGGCGCTAAATTAATCGGTCGGTGAGATCGACGCGCGATATTTACGACTGACGACTTTATTTCGCGGGCTTTGACTTCATACAGGGTCGAGAGCGGGCTTGCCGAATTTCAACCTAAAATCAGCCGATTAACACATTCTGCTGTGAATACGGCTGTTTCTCCGAGTGAAGTGTCATTACAAAGATAGGAAGGTAACTGGAGAACTAACTTCTGACTGGCTTAGTAATAATGGGCTTCATCAAGTTTTTCGGGCTGAAAAAATGGCGGAAGACGAACAGATGCTTCAAAATGAGTTTTTATTCGCTTTGTTAACCGAAAATTGTACTGAATTTACACAAATCGGCGTATTTACTTAGTTTTTAAATCAATTTCGTGCATTACATTCGAGGAGATCTTTTCAAGCTGGTCTTCTCCTTTGGCACAGTTGGTTGCAGCAGGTGATATCCGTTACAGCCTGAAAACCAACCCCCATCTTCCAGATTCGCCGCCATTTCTTCAATTCTAATGGTCTTCATAAGACCCAGAGTCCAATCATTTTCTATGGGGTGGTTCAAAAGTACTGCACCACCCCTATCGCCCATAGGGTTCTTGCCTCTTTTCGGAATCTCTTGAAATTTTGGGGGATTTCAAAAGTAGTTTCCTTTAACCTGGTAGCACTAAAAAAACTTCCTGTCTCTATCTCAATTTTTTCAAAAGTTACAGGAGTGATGTCTGGTGTAGGCGGTGCAGCATTTCTGGATCACCATGTGCAATCTTTTCCCGAGCAGTGAAGTGTTCTTTGATTGTCAGGATATCCGTGACTATTAGGCCCTTGAAATTTGGCAACATGCGTCAAAAATTAATCGGAAGCAAATTATGCTCCAGATTGACATTATATGAGCCTATCAACTTATTATAACCCCACATTTGAGGTCGTAAATATAAAGAAGGGTAGTAAATTATCGTTGATTTTGAGGGAAAAGAGCTGAAATTTTAAACAAAGCGTTATGTCTAATAGTTGTTGAGAAGTTTAATTTGATGTTGCAAAGTTGAAAATTACATTTTTGGGAATCACCTATTTCATGCAAAATTTCCAAATAAAAAAGCTTCATTAAAAACTAGAAGTATACCAATATTTTTTTAAAAAAAATATAACTTTCATTTACTGAGGGTTTTTTTTTAAAAAGAAAATGACAGCGTTACTATCTGTAATTATTTCTTTTTTAAAAATCCGAGGGGTCGAACAACTTTATGCCCCTCAAAATTTTCCTTTTCGCGGAGCAATTAATTTGATTTCATGGACTAGTGAGCGTAAACGCAAGTAACTCTAGCTCGCAATCCACTCTCCAATCAGAGGAAAATCAGCGTAGGTCGGCCGCGGCGACTGTCGAAAACAGAGAAAAGGTCGTGACTCGAATTTCAAAATCCGTCCTTACAGCTCAAAGCACCGGACGACGCAAGGATACGCCGGCTAAAAATATTCAACTGGAAGTCTAGGGTGGGTAATGGCATTTTCCTAGTTTCATGCTCAACGCAGTCATGTTTTCCCCCGAGTTTTATCTAAATTGAAAATTTCTTCAAATGCGCGTCCGCCCCCCCCCCTTCGCCTTGCACAATCTACCCCTAACGTCTCCTCCACTCGCCTTTTGCCTTCAGAGCAAACCGTAGCCTCGTAAGTTACCCCCTTCTCCCGGCAGAAACGTCATACATTTCCTTCTATGACGGCTGCACTGAAATTTTCCGCTGCACAGTTAAAAACACATAATTTCAAAGTAGGCGATGAAAAAAAATATTCGAGAGTGAATGAGAACAAAATGCGCGCTCGCCGTGAGAGTAACGACCAATTTGACTGGAGTGCGTTTCGATTTATTCCCGCGCCCGGCTCAGCGCTCTTCGTTTCGCCGAATTCGTGTTTCGCTAGGGCCGGGGATTAAGTGGCTTGTTCCTCGTTTTTTTTGCTGACTCTTATTTTGGAAAGAGAATGCAAAAAAATGATGCGCTCACGCAGAAAAAAAAAATGGAACCAATCATCATTCAGCAATTGTTCATATTCGAGTGCTGCTTTGTAAATTTCAGTTTTGTTCTTGAGCATCGTGAAATGGACCGCGTTCAGCAGAAAGGAACCAAGCCACATCAGCTATTGCCGGATTTAACCGGGCAATTTAATTTTTATTTTTTTTTACAAAATAACGTTTTTTGAAGATTTTAAGGCATTTGCTTCGTACTATGCAGGAAATTCAATAAAATTTGCACAAAAATCTGCATAACCGTTTTCATATAAAAATTAAATTGTTTAGTTAAATTTGGCAATAGCTGATGTGGCTTGGTTCCATTCTGCTAAATGCGATCCATAGAGTCATGCTATACCTCACTATTCGTTTCCTCTAATTTGCTGAAGGTAACCTAAAATGGACGTATTTCTGCCAAACGGAACCAGAGATAGGTGGGAAAGATTGGGTGTACTCGTTAGGCGAGGGCCGTGAGAATGAATGGGAATTCTAAAGCGCCAGTAACGTCAGCGGCAACGCAGCCGGGTCCGTTGTCGCTTTTCGTCGGCATTAACTCATGAGCCATGTCCACAAGCCACAACGCTCTTCCTACATTCCCACGGCTCATGAAATGCACGTATTCAGTTGATGCATAGTTCCGTTTGACAGAATGTTCAATCTCGTGATACAACTATTTTAACTTGAGTGTATTGCACAGTATCTAGTGGAATTGAAGGCGTTTTTGATTGGCGCGACCAACGCGCGACTTGAAGCGAAACCAGATCTGTGGGTGGAGTCGGCGCTAGACTCACAGCTTGTCCTGTATCGTCTCGCCAGGTCTGGTCTTATCACCTTGGTCTCTTTTTGCTCTTTCTTTTCCCCAAAGGAAATTACGCCCACTTTAACATTGTTTCTTATGCAGCTTTCTAGAGCACACCCGATCTTTCTCACTCTTCCGTATTCCGTTCGGCAGAAATACTTCCAAATAAAAGTTTACCAGAATTTTGTTGGCACACTAGGAACGGTTCTATTCGAAAGTCGTTTGCCACTCTCTGTGGAGGTGAACGATAGGTATCTTTACGCTGAAATTTAAAGAGGCTCCTTGAGATTTCCTTGCCTTGAAATGTTTTTTGAAACGACTCTCAGAGTTTGAAGATACGTGTAAAGCTCAGGTAGGTTTCAAGGCAAGGCAGTTTCAAGGATCGACCTGGAATTTCAATCTTAAAGCCTCACGGATAAAAAAGAAATGTTGATTTAACATCTTTGGATGTTGAATAACTTTACACAGTTAAAAAATTCCGTGTTTGATGACACTCTGTGTTACTCTTGTTTGTATCAGGTCGACCTAAAGGATTTGGTTGCCCAACACAATTTTGTGTAATTAAATCCAGCCAAACCGTGGGCTGCTATGAAACATCGACTAGCGCAATGGACAGGACATCCACCTACGTGATCCAGGTTCGATCCTAGAGGCTGGCGACTATCTTATAAAGAGGTCGCAGATTTTCAACACTAAGATTTGGTCGATTTGACACAGTGAAAATGACACACAAAAAATCAACCAACAGCTTCGGTTACTTCCTGTTTTACTTCCTATATTAACACAAGATTTTGGTTTCTTTTTCCTACTGTGTAGGGTCTATTTCGTTCAACTGAATTTGTATTCTGAAATATTCGAATAGCCACCTAAGTGTTCAAATTAGTATTTAAAGGATGCAAAATTCACTAAAATTAACTACCACTCTTTCTGAGTTTCCAAAATTCTTGCAATTTTTCTTTTCTTCTCTTCTCCTTTTTTTTTCTAATGTTGAAACACACTTTATTTCGTAATGCGGAACCACTAGCTCTGGTACATCTTTGTAATCTCTAAACTGCATCCGGGAATAAATGACACATACGTTATTTCTAAAATGAGCCAGAACTAATGGGTTTTTATCGCAAAATGTGGTCCAATTCTCGCACTGCGTCCGTTCCTTTGAATAAGAAAAGACTTACCCTAAGCAGAGATATTCTTGAATTTGCTGCCAAGACGATATCTTCTTGAACTAACAATAAGTTGAAAAATGTCTGTATCAAGAGGAAAGTTCCCTATCACACGCAGTTGAGTAACCTGTTTGATTCTAGCGATTATGTTCTTGGCTGAATTCAAAATCATCTTGACGACGGATTGAAGAATCTTGAATCAAGTCACTTTTCCTCGGAGTTTCATATTATAATTACCCTCACTGCATCATTTAAGTCTTGATAATCAAAATGTATTAGTTCGTTCCCGGACCTCTCATTTTTGCAACAAAGCGCGCTATTCAGGGCTGTGTGGAAAGTACACATTCTTTCAGACAAGGCTTCTGGCGCTTTCAGTTTGTTTTTTCGACCGTTCCTGACAGGTGCATTCTTCGCCGAGAGACAAGTCTCGGTCCCTATCCGTGAACCTTATTAATACGTAAGGTAAACTCGATGCTGAACAACACAGGATAGTAGTGTGCAACGGGCGAACCCCACTATTGCCAAATCGCTTGAAAAAACACCCAATTTACCATCTCGCGGCTCCAGTTTTCTGTCTCATCCGACAGCTACGTCACGCGCAAATCAGAATTGGTAATTTCGTGTAAACAACGCCGCGAACAAACCCCGTAACCTCGACCGACAGTGCCGAATCTCCGAGAGGCTTCAAATTTAAAGTATCTTGAAATTCCGTAGCCGTGACGGAGGAAATAGTTTGTTTTTGGCGGAATAAAGGCAACAACGCCGAAAAACGAAAACCTGCCCCAACTCCTCTTGACAAGCGCCCTTCGATCTTGCGAGGTGTGAATCATGACTCAAAACAAAGGATCTAGGACGGTGTCTTGATGCATGGTGTTGTTATGAAAAAATCAGCGCACCAGTTGTCTCGCTGGGTTAAACGCAAAGGAAAATGAATAACACCCTTAGAGTGCTTTATTAAGATATGCATGGAAGGTCACCCTCTATGCACTGAAAAAAAAAAAAGAAAAAAAAAGTCACGGGCTATATAGACATACCGTCCGTTCCGGGCTCAGAGGCCGAAAGTTACGGAGCTGGAGTCGAAGTTCGATTGCTCCGGGTGCTACATCCGGAATTTCCGGTTGTGCCCGGAACGTGGACGGTATATCTATACAGCCCGTAAGTACGGCTTTCACGGCCAGAGTTATTTTTTCAGTGTGGAAAAATGCCGTCTATAGTGAAAACGTGGTAACTCAATCTCAGATTTTGCAAGTTTCAGAGTGTGCTGAGTAGGTACAGTCGACTCTGGATTATTCAGCTTCGTATTATCCGGACTCGTCTGGATTATCCGCATCGATTTTGCAACCATGTAACTATGTACGCATTCCAATAAGTGAGCGGAGCCGCGGAGAAGCGGTCGCAAGGCATATTGGCGCCTGCAAGGCTGAAGGAATACTTCACGCATTGCGCCAAACAGTGAGGTCGGCGTGGAACGCATTAGCGCCTACTAGATTGCATAAATACTTCTCGCATTACGCCAAACGCAGTGCAGTTGGTTAGTTTGTTAGCCTAAAACGCACATTAACGGCTACAAGACTGCATGAATACTTCACGCATTGCGCGCTTTAATCGTTTTATTGTAATTTATCGTTGTCGGCTACCATTCACAATCACCATTGAGTCGTTCAGTTTGGCGTTAACCTCTTAAAATCGTGTTGGTATGTTCATGATGTATACATAATAAGAATACAGTGGTGTTGGTTGGTGGTGTTTGTGTTTACTATTATTATCCGGATTTCTTTTTCATCCGGATCGGGCCCTACACTAATTAATCCGGATAATCCAGAGTCTACTGTACTTGAGTATCCCCAATTTTTAATCAGACAGATTCCGAGGGAAATATTATTATCACAAGACCAAATATGTTGTAATACACGTGATTCAATCAGAAAAGTTACATAACGCCCGACAGTGTGACATAGAGGAATAATTTCTTCACGTTGGAAGTTATCCTTTGCCAGGTTCCCGTTGCCTCAGTAAAATATTCTGTGAACTCAGCTCACCATACTACCGTGCTAAGGAAGCAAGCCGTATGTACATTCGAGAGGTGCCAAATTTCCCTGTCATTTCCCTGAGTTGTCATTTTCAATGACATTCATGCACATTTTTCCTTGAAATTTGTAGATATTTCAGATCAAATTGCGTACAAAATTGTCTGAAAATTTCGGAAAAAATATACACAAATTTCCCAGTTATTTTTGTTTTTATGGAAGAAAACTTGGCAACATCTGAAGGCACATACTGCGTTTTTCCTTAGCACGGCAGCATACCTCTCATACGAACCAATAAAATCTTCTCGTGCAGATTCTATATCAAGCTGGAGACTGAACCGCCCGGCGCACAGTGGATCGAGTCAATAGGAGAGGTCAAACACATTTTGGAAACTTCTAACGCTTATATCTCCGTTTATACAAAACTTTGAGGTTCTTAAAGTTGTTCCATTAGTTTCCTGGTAAAATTTTCTTCCAGAAACACCCCTTGAAATCTAAATTAGACGAAATAAACGTCAAAATTTGCAGTTTTGGTAAAAAATTTTATGTCCTACCTCTCTAATTGAATCGATCCATCGTGCGGCGCAACGTTTCCGGTGAGTCCTACATGCACCGATAGAGAGAAAGGGGGGGGGGAGTTTGAGGAGCCCCATAAAACATCGTTTATTTTTTTCGGACCACTATGAGTTTTATAGCGGGGGAAGTGCTCATACGGAGAAAGAATTTCCCCGCTGAACTTTTCCTCCTGGATCTCTGCAATGCTTGACGATGCGCNGGATCCTTTTAGACGTCCAATCAGCGCTACTTTTAGGCCAGTCTCCTAAAATGCCCGATATTCTCAACCCCTCCCCCCTCCTCCGGCGACGCCCCTTTCTGCTACTGAGATTGGTTTATTAGGTACGTGCTTGGGTTTATGATCTTGTTTGATTGTGCAGTTTCCCGGTTTGCTAAGTACAGACGTCGTCGTTGCCAAATTTATTGTCTCATTCCCTTTTTTGCCATTTGCCTGTACTCGCTATCATGTTGGAGTGTGAGCTGTTCAAGAACGGCAGTGCTCATCCTTATTCTCTAATATTTTTCTGAACGATTTCCAAAATCTGACTGAATTTGGTAAACTTTATTTTCGTCTGCGCTTTGTTGTGTGCAAGCACCGTTCTTCTTTCGAAACTTGTAGACACACTTATAAAAGGCTATAACAAACAACGCTTAACCGACCATTTTGGCAAAAATAAGTTAGCAAGTTTGCTGCACTCTACGGTATAAAATAAGCAAGCTGACGATTTCAGCTTTTTTCCCAATTCTGTAGGGAAGCACTTCAATGACGTTGTAATGTATGAAAAATTGCAAATCTAACCTTAAAATTAAAAAAATGGCAAAGTTTATTCTTCGTTCTACAAAATCGTCTGTTTGCAGATGGGCGGTATCGTTTGTTAGCCATCGTTATGCTAATATTTAATCAGAGGTGGAAATGACCTCACATGTTAAGGCACCTCTTAAAAATAAACTTATTACTCTACCTATATTTATAGTGGAAAAACAAGGGGGGGGAGGGAAACAAGGCTAAAATAAACAATTAATAAAAAACGAGACGTTTCGACTCAAAACGGAGTCATTTTCAGTCGAAAATACAATAAAAGTTTAAAAAAACATTTTATGAAAACGATGAAAACCTGAACCCTACATGGTGGTGGCCGGGATCGAAGAAAAAGGGAAAAATCAAAAATTTGTACCTACATTTATACTTATCGCTCTTCTCCTTTCATATTCTACCCTCGCCTCTTCTTCATTTCCTTATTATTCCTCCCGGTTTTCTTATTCTTTCACCCTGCATCTACCTCCTCCGATTTCTAACGCACCCCCATCCAACACATGCTCCTAAAACCCTAGTTTGTCAGACTTGCAATGACTACCCCGCAGTCGTCCGCACCCACCATTGGATCAGTAAATGGACGTGTCCCCATCCCCTCCCCTCCTCTCCTCCTCCCAAGCGCTGCATTGGAGTCAAACCGCTTCCGCTCGCACGACTCAACCTCCTCCCCCTCCCCCTCCCACCCTCGAAGACCCCGTGACAACTCAGTCGGTGCAACAATGCGAGGCCATCATTTCCCATCGCGGGGGCGCCCGAGAAAATTCCCGCGCGACGCGAACGAAGTCTCTATCAATAACCCGTCACCCCCCGCGCTACCCCACGCAAATCCATCACCTGATGAGCCCCGGAAAGGGTCTATTCTGACGAGGCTCGGGGCTCATCACAAAACCGACTTGTCGGGTTCCAACATCGACCGCCGATCCGAGTGTCAAAGGAAGTGTATGCGTTAAAAATACCGACACTTTTATTGAAACATTCCGCAAACTCGCTTCAGATTCAGTCACCGGCTCCCTAACCCCCCCCTTTTTCACCCCTCCCCCGGTTTTGTACGCGGCGCGCTAACGTAAATTAATGCGCCGGGAGCACTCGGCAAAATGCAGTTAGAGAGCGGGAGCCGGCGTTGTTTTTAAGTTCCCGTCGCCCCCCGACGGGGGTCGGGGTCGAAAGTGAGTGAGCGCCCGTTTTTTCGAAGCACCCTCTTCAAGTTAATGCACCCCGCCCGGGCCGGGCGCCCGGAGCCGGGTGGGGCCGGAGACGACTGCTCGCCGTGATAAAGTCTTAATATTATTGTTACGGCCCGCTGCACGTCGAGGTGGGAGGGCTCTGTCCGAAGGGCGAGCGTTCGCGCACGGTCCTCAGATCCGCGCAACGCTATAGGAAAACGCCGTATGAACCTCGCAGGGTTGCCGAATTTCTTCTGATGAAACACTGAAGCTGCTTGGGGGCTATATATCACTGGAAAAATAAGGTCGGTAGATCCGAACTAGTAAGGATCATATGGAACCACGTTTTTTTCGGTACACACGACCAAATTATTCGGTCTGCTCAGCCAAACTGTTCAGTCCACTGAACCGAACTGTAAGAATTTATTATGGTTCGGTCGCACAAACCGAACAATTCGTTTGAACAGACCGAATAATTCGGTTGTGTGTACCGAACAAAACCTGGTTCCATAAGATCCTAACTACATATAGTTCGGATTTACCGAACTTTTTTTTCAGTGATAGACATATCATGTCGTCCGTTCCGGGCTCAGAGGCCAGAACTTCCAGTAGCTTAGATTTTTCCGGATGCTACGCCCCTCGATGGGCTATCGAGAACAATAATCTTCATAAAATTTTTTGAGTAATCAGTGATCGGCTGGACAAAATTTCTCTCTTCCTCAAATTTACCACGTCGAGTAAAAACGAACACACTTAAAAGTCCTTTCATCGTGAGACATGCCAGAATTGGTTTAGGGCTCGATTTTATTCAGCGGGTCGATTGTTGAATCGTTATCGAATGCTTCTGATCGATAAATCCCTATCTTAACAATGCTATATATCGATCAAGGTCATTCGATAACGATTCAACAATCGAGGAGCTGGTAGGCTTTTGTTTTTCCCCCTTTCTTTGTGAGTGAAAATTAGAATCAACCCATACAACAAAGCTAGGATCTTACTTATAAGTAAAATTTGGATCATTTTTAAACTCACCGCATTTCATGTGACATTTTGATACCGAGATATATATCACGGTCCATGATTCCATACCCTGTCTGATGCCCCTCTGTATGGAGAATTTTTTTAACAATATGATCGAAACGATTTGCAAATTTCATGGAAAAAGTCATAAGTTTCTACTAAACATTATTTTTTTCTGAATTTTGGGTGATTTGGCAACATTCGAAGGTTCCCATGGCGTTTTCTCTCGCCACGACAGAGATGAAGTTCCTGTATAGCACGATTGAAGTGCAGCTGTTATGAGCGAGTCCGTTTTCATCGTTTCGCAATGGACTTCACCCGCGAGGAATCTATACTGAGCGTTATGAGGACCGCCGGATATGCACTGCGATCAATTGGAATAGTAGTTAAGCAAGAAATAAGCAAGAGATGTTAACTTAAAATGGAGGAAAAAATGATCGAAGTTTCATTCCTCTATAAAGCTCAATGTGAAAAACATTGTCCACGTTATATCACCTCAGAAAGTATTTTTTTCATAGAGTCAAGAAAAATTCTCCTTACGGTTTTTTCTCTCTGTTCATACACTAAAATCAGAATCTGCATCCACTTGGCATATTTGCTTATTCATAGATGCTTTTAATGAGACATAGTAGCCAGAAACTACATCATTAAATAACAAGGATTCATTTTATTTAACTTGCTGGTTCCTTTTAGAAGATAAGAGAAAAGGTGTGGGGAAGAGGGAGGAGGGAGGAGATAGGAGAGAGGAGAAGGAGGTGTACCAATTGCTAAAAAAACCTTATTTTGAATACAAAACCAAAGATTTTTAGCTCCTAGTGTGAAACGCTTCTTGATTCTTTCAAGGAAATTCAGTCATAACTACAAACATTTGAAATATATCGCCTCTAAAGCTGGCAACATTGGTATAGTAAATTTATTCCACGTTTCTCTCAAGTTCCCAATAACATGTTTAAAGGGTCAATTTTGTATTTTTTCGACTTTTGTATGTTCTTTAAGTGCCTTATTCAAAGTACAAGTTTAATTCATTTTTCTTGCTTTATTTTTTATTTATACTTTCAGCCAGCCCCCAATGAGCATTAATTCCTTTTGCTTGACGGATCAGAAACTGTAAATAGGATCCAAACTGTACGTATATGACGATAGAATATTGAAGAATAAGATATAGACCTTGTAAATTTCATTTATCAATTCGTTCATAGTTAATTGATTATAGACATAAAATAACTAGAGTACGAGTACTGCTGACTTGAAAGGTACAGCACTGATTTTATGATTTTTGAACTTCTATATAATCTGTGATCATCACACCGCGATTCTTAATACGCTCGAAACTGAGCACTGGCAGTTCACCTTGGAAACTTTTTGTACATCTAGGTAATCTTATCTGTAAATACAGCTTGTGTAATATTATAAAAGACAACTTTTTCTCTCACGACTGTTTACTCAGTGACTTGCTGTGTGTTTGGATAAGATTTTGTCAACTTCAAAACGCAATGTTACCTTTGTTTGTATCCTATTCAAGAACTTCTTGTTGTTCAAGATTTTCACGTGCTCGGGATAAACATGCTAATGGACGGTGTGCCTAAGGACCAACAATTTTCGATTTTCGCCTTCCTCGATTGGATAAATCAGTAGAAAAAATTGAAAAAATCGAAAATCGTAGTACTGCGTTTAATTATAGCTTTGTTACTCGCTGTGTAAATTGTTTTATTACCGCATAACAATAACTTAGCGTATACGATTGCACCGAATAAAATGTTCCAACTTCGGAGAGGAATCGGATCACCTCACAGCCAAAAGCTCGTTACAGTCCGCCTTAAAATATACAAAACGAAGCTCTGCGAGCGGAAACTCCCCGCATGCAAGCACAGTTTTCCACGCAATTTCTTTCCCAGCTCGCCATCTGATAACCGTTAGGGGGGCCTCAGGAAACCCATGAAGCGAGAGTCATTTTTTGAAGGCGAGGGCTGCCGAGTTAATAAGTGCGTTAAAAAGCAAGGGTAAGGGAAATTTTCCACCGAAAAGAGGGCCGCCTTCGCGCACCCTCACAGCGGCCGACTCAAGAAAAACGCAACGCTCATGGAACGGGAATTTAAATAAAAATCTGTTAGGCTTCCAGGCAACTAAATTGATTTCGTTTGTGCAGCGACAAACCCGGTAAGAGACGGAAGCTGGCGATTGTGCATGAAAATGAAAATCGGCAGGGTGTGGGCGGGTCGAGGGAGGGGAAACGCATCGCACGATGGAGCGAGTCACTGGGGGAAGTCAGACAAAATTTCAAAAACTTTGGAAGTTCATAACACCGTTCATACGAGATTTTGAGGTTTTAAAAATGGCTCCATTGGTTTCCTCGGGAAATTTTCTTTTAAATGCACCTCCTGAAATTTAAAATGTGACGCGAATTAAACATCAAAATTTGCAATTTAAGTTAAAAATTTTATGTCCGACATTTCTGATTGACTCGACCCACCGTGCGACGGAGAGACGGGAGGGATTCGGGAAAAGACCGAGCGTTTTACATACGCAAATCTCCAGTAAATGCATGTTTGAGCCGGGGAAATCCTTTTCTTTTGAGAATCATTTCCCTCCTCTCCTGTTTTATTTTCAGACGTCAGCCTTTCGAGGCATGCGGCGCGGGTCAAGTTTCGGGATTGTGAGGCGCGTTGCCCTTACATTTCCTTCTTTTCTCTTGACGTAAGAGATCTGCCCGTAATATTGTGTTCAAGAGTCGTAATGCTCACGAGAATGTCTGATTGATTCAAACAAAGGCATGACTATCGACCAATCAGGAGCTAGGGTTTTGTAGTGTGGCTTTGTTTTGTGAGGGAACGGAGCGGAATGGAGAGGATTACTACCGTGCTAAGGAGGAACGCCGTATGAACATTTGAGAGTAGCCAAATTTTCTTCAGTACACTGTATATTTTTGAGGAAAGTCATGAATATTTTCCCTCGAAATTTTCAGGAAATTTCGGTGAAATTGTAAACAAAATTGCCTGAAAAATTGGAAGGAAAATATTCACGAGTTTACGAGGGAATGCGTTTTTCACAAATGGAAATTTGGCATCGCTTGAAGGTTCATACGGCGTTTTTCCTTAGCACGGCAGAACTGATAGAACATGCAGCAACATTTGTACGAATTTTCGAAGTTCTAGTGGGTTTATGATTATAATACATTTAGTTGATAAAGCCTTCTCGTCAAACGTTTTTTTCCACAAACGTTCCTTTTGGTAATCGAAAGGGGTTTTGACGTACTCTCCAAGCCTCAAAAAATTGATTAAAAACCTATATTCTGCTTTTTTGAGCGCCTATAGTTTTAACGAACGATGTCAGAAATACAGTATTTATAGCCATGGTAAGCTTAAATTTGGGCAATAATCCGCATGCATTCTCTGTGTCAGAAGAATTGTTTTAATGAGGATTCTTTATTATGTGATTAATTTAAAGGCACTTCTAAAATCAGCCCACACTCAATGGAGAAATGAATCAGTAAAATCGAAAACACACTAACTCGGTTAATCAAAAATGCTCAATTTTCGTTAAAAGTGGTCAATTTTTATTAGGGTCATTGAAGTTAGCACATCGGTTCCAACTTGGACCTTTAATATGTCCTTAAGTGCTTTTATTTCGGCACCAAAAATCTTTTTCTTAGGCCATAATTTCTTTATCTACTGTGTAGTTGTGTGTGCGTCTTGATTACCTACTTTCATTTTTCCGAGTTGGTGTGTTCTCGTTCTCACTGATTCAAATATATGGTTTTCAAAAAGTGTGATTCCATTTTGTTGGTGATTTTGCTAAGTTAACAAAACTGGTCATTGGTTTGTCTATTAAGTATGAACGCCGCAAGCATGCGCCATTTCAATTAAAATTGTTTACCATTGTGGCATTTTCTAGACAAATATCAATTTATTCAGTTCACAATCCACAAAAATCTCACTTATTTTGCATCCTGTGCTGAGGCTCATCGTTGAGCCACTACCGATTCCCCTGGCTTGAGGTTTATTAAAACCTATCAAGGGCTGTTGAGGGTTCATTAAAATTGAGGCGCCTTAAAATTGACCGTTTATAGATGCCCGATACCGAATATCCAAGCCTTCAATAAGCTCTTCAAGCTCGAAGTGTCTAATTGGAACCCAAATTCTCATGCTGAAATCAATTTCGTATGCTGAGAGCTGAGGGTCTTATCCTGGAACCCATCACCGATGACGTCACCCTTACAAAGCCCTGGTCATTAAGACTGCCTCCTCGGCTCACGGCGAGCGGGTTCTCAGACGCAGCGATTAGCAAATATTTGGCGCGCTAATTCGTATCGATTTCACTCCGGCGTTAACAAGTCTTTTCATAAAATTAAACATTTTCGGAAAACTGACCGCTGTCTTTCAAAGCGATCGCGTGATTCGGTCGCAGCGCAGTTTCTCTCGTTGATACTTCCAGGAAGAATCGGGAACTGTAAGTCCTCGAGCAGGAGTTTCCGATGGATCGGCTTAGAACTACATGGATCGGCTTAGAACTACTACTAAAAGTACATGAATTAGATTAACCCTTGTTCGATGGACCTAAGGCTTACAAATTCGAAACGAACATATGTAAGACGGGAACACATTTGAAATCGAAAGGAAGAGAAACAGAGGAGGAAAAAAACAGGAAAAGTAGGATTAGAGCAGGGAAATGAATAGGAGCCATAAGAAAGAGAGGAGGAAATAGGAGTTGAAGAAAAAGGGAAGTGAAGCAGAGGAGAAAGAATTAGAAAAAGAGGGAAAAGGAGAAACAGCGTGGGAAAGAAGAAGCGACGAGAAAGAAGAAAAGCAGAGAGGGTAATGAGGAGAAATGGGAATAATACGAAGATGAAAATGATGAGGAAGCAAGCGAAGAGGAATAACAGAGGACTATAGTAGAAGAGAAATGGTAATAAGAAGAGGAGGATGGAAAATGAGAAAAGGAGATGGGAAAGAAGGATGAAAAACAAGAGGATAAAAAAGAGGAGGAAAATAAAGGAGACAAAGAAGAAAATGTATAAGGGAAAGAGGGATGGAAAGAAGAAAATAAAGAGAAAGAAAAGGGAAAAAGGAAAATATTAACTGCAAAGAGAAGAAGAAAAGGGAGAAAGAGGGAAAGGATAGCAGTTAAGGAGAAGGAGGAAGAAGAGGAAGAACAGTTTTATTATATTTTTAATTAAAGTATACTTATATTACATCATAATTTCAGACCGAACTTTATTACGATCAGATCTTACAGAGGACGAATATCTTTTCCTTAGTCTCCATCTTCTTCCTATTCTCCTCCTTCCTTTTCTTTTCTACCTCTTCCGTCTAGACCTCTTCGCCTTCCAAACCAGCATAGGCAAAGACTTCTGCTACGAGACCCAACTAAAGGGGCTAAGACCCTGTCGGACTAGGGTTAATCGATGTTAATGCTTTACAGCTGACTCTAATCGAAATATTTCAAATTGATTAATCGATCCCAGTTGGAGTACAGCTTCGCAGCAGCAGCCGTGACCGGTTCTAATGGCGTGCAACGTGGCACGATACCTTAAATCTTCAATTACCGCTTAAATTCATCATTCCTTTGTGCTATTCGAGACTCGATCACCGCGATGATGATGAGCTAATTGTAAATTCGAATCTAATTAGGTCGTGAATGTCATCATTAGAATCTTGTTTATTCCGTTCTGGAGAGGATATAGAAACAAGAGTAAAGCAGACAACGTAAATTAAAATTTTTTTAAAATTTTTTTTATTAATTTTTTAATTATCCTAAGTATTTTTACATGAGTAAATATTGGTACTTGACAATTGCCTATTGGAAAGGGGTTTTTGTTTTTTGTTTCACCCTTTGGATGCCCAAGTCGAGTCAAATTGACACAGAGCTCTCTAAAAACAAGTGCCCCCCCCCCTCTCGGTCGAACGGAACCGGAACGTCCAATCCGGTACATACCAGCTTTAGATATAAGTCTACAAATACACCGTAAAAACATAATCAGACGTCAACTTTTCTTCTTTATTTTAAAAAAAAGGGGGAAAAGTCTAATGTCAACACTGCCGAAAAGGCGAGGCGTATTCGGATCTCGGTTTTTAACTTTTCTCCCGAATCTGAGATTCTCCTCTTTGACAGTAAAAGGTGGAGTATTGCATGCGAACTCACGCCTCGCGCAATCGCGCCTTAAATTTTGCAGATGCTAATCGGACATCCATCAAGTACGAATAGTTGTATCTCAGCGCCGTCATTAACGCAAGCCCTGTTCCAGACTGTTCCTTGCTCTATTTCCATGTTGTGTTTGTTTCCGTTTGTCTGATTTGTAGTGGCGATTCAAGAGCTACGTGAGCAATCCAGCCAAAGACAGGAGAGACGTAAGCAAGCCTCCTTTTTCTAGCTTTTCTCCCGAATCTGAGTCGCACTTCTTCTGTGGCATAGATCGCACCATTGCGAGCTCACGTCTTACACCATCGCGCCTTCAATTTTACAGATGCAACACGGGCATCCATCAAGCACGAATAGTTGTATCACTGCTCCTGAAACCTCCTTTTCGTCTTATTCTCTTCCTGCTTCCTCTTCTGTCTTCCAATATCCAATATTTTTCTGCAAGGCATATGCTCGGATTATGAGGCTTTAACGTATGTATTTTTCAAAAGTCCCCTTTAAGTTTGAGCTCATTGCTCAATTTCATCTAGTAATAGCATTTTTCAGTTCTGGAAGACCCGACTCGGTCAGATTTGAGTCAATTATGTGGCGCAATCCATCAGTACCGAGATGCTAAGTAAATACGTCATATAAGCCTTCGAATATTGGAAAATTTCCTCTTAAAAAATATGTATTTTCGAGGGAAGTCATAAATATTTTTTTTTTTTTAATTTTCAGACTTTTCGCATCAAATTACGCGCTAAGTCCGCTGAGAAATTGGAGGAGAAATTTACCCAAAAAAAAAAAACACACACACAAAAAAAATTCACAAAATGCACAATTCACAAAATTTCCTAAAAACTCGTGATTTGTTGAAGGAGCTTTGGCAACGCTTGATGGTTCATACGGCGTTCTCACTTAGTACGGCAGAGCAGGATCTAATTCCTCCCGTTCTGCAGAGATAATCCTGAAACAATCCCTCCTCCGTTTGTGACATTCCGTAAATACTCGAGTGAAGTAATTTCCTTTAGAGAGGTCCCTGACGAAGTGCAATCTTGCCGGCGAGCGACACTTCGAGTCCTCAAACGGTGGGTAACGGTCAGTGAGGACGAGAGAGTGACGTCATACTACTGCGTTTCATGACGCCCGACCATCCGCACAGAATATCAACGCAACTCACCACCACGCAATCGAATCTAAAGAGAGCCGTTGGAGATTAAGGTTGACGGAGAATCGTTCTGCGATTGTGGGTTTAGGATGGTTTCAGGTTTGAGAGAATCTTCACACAACTATAATAGCATTTACGGAGAGCTTAGCTCAAAATTCAATGTTGTCAGACTGCCGATTAAATAGAAATTTTGAAGCGATAAATCAATATTGATTTCAACATCGATCCATCTGCCTGCTCTTATTATGATACAAGTTGGTCTGGATGATATAAGTAGGTATCGTGTAATTATTGGCAAAAAAGGGGGTGGATAATCCATTGCAGTTCAAGAGAATATGATTCGGACTATTTTAGAAAAAAATTAAAAAGTTGAAAACATGAATGAAGATGACGAAACGGCATATCAAGGTGTTGCCCAGGAAGCTAATATTGGTGGTGGACAGAAATTAAAAATAAGGAGTCATAAAAATAGAGAAAATAATCAAAATTAACAACTGTCACTCGACTAAAGTAAAATGAAAGAAGAGAAGTTTGGAAATAAAATGAGCCCTTAGATTCAATCGACATGAATTGATCGAAAAATGAAAACGTGATCAATCGACGTGGACCGATCAACATGAATCGAACGAAAAATAAAATGTGAACTAATCGACGTGATTCGATCAATCGATTCACAGATTTGTCGATCAATTCCCGGGTTTGTCGATCAATTCCCGGGTTTGTCGATCGATTCATGGTTTTCGATCAAATCGACAATGTTTGTTTTTCTAAAATTTGGGGATGTCGATTGGTTCACGCCGATCGATTCACTTTTTTAGTCATCAGTTTGTTCGACAAAATTCGATCGATTTACGGGTTTGTCGATCGATTGAAAAGTCGTCAATCGCGCCACAGATTTGTTGATCAATGCACGGGTTTGTCGATTAACTTACGGATTTGTCGATCGATTCACGGGTTTGTCGACCAATTCACGGATTTGTCGATCAATTAACGGTTTTTGATCAAATCACGTCTATAAGCTCACGTTTTTTTATAGTTTGATCAAATTGACGACGTTTTTTTAATAATTTGGCGATGTCGATCGGTTCAAGTCGATCAATTCACGTTTTCAATTTCGATCGCCTCATGTCGATCGAAACTATACCCTTTAGGAAGTATTACCAGATCATCTTTTTTATCCGGTAAGCTTGCAACATGGGTGGCGGTGTCAAAGCGGAGCGAGGACCTGCGTCTATCGGCAATTTTCTCGTCGAACTGTGCGCGGACTTGGGCCCGGGTGCCGGGTCGTGAAGTTGGATCGCGGAGTTGGGGAGGCGTCTCGGCCTTGGCGTCTACGTGAGTGGAATAACGCCCGGCCGGGTATGCAATCCGTCGGATCAAACCAACTTTTACTGTAATTAAGTTGCCCACGCCTGAGTCGGGACGGGGAGACGTCCACCACAGGAAGACCCGGGACGGACCTCCAGTGATTGACACCTCACCTTTGCGTTGCCAAGTTGCTGTCAATAATAGAAGGTTTTTACGATAAACTGATTTAGTGGCTACGTCATTCGGTTTACACTGAAAAAAAAGATTGGTAGAATATACCATTCCTTCACGCTGTATTTCCCACAGCGTCAATTCAGAGTCAATTCTGCAAGAAGAATGGTAACCGTTAGTATACACTGGTACGCAGGGAACCATTCCTCCAGCCGAATCGACTCGAAGATTAGTAGAATTTACCATTCCTTCACACTGTGTGAAATACAGAGTGAACGAATGGTAAATTCTACCAATCTTTTTTCTCAGTGTAATATCGAACTCATGGCCCAAGCCAAAACAAACAAACATAGCCTCATGCGCAAATTCTTCATTCGTCAATTGCGATAATTTATTAAAATTTAGTCATTGACCGGTCATAAATCGATTAAAAACTCATTAAACACGAGAAATCTCGATTAAGAGAATTTCTTATAGAAGCGTTTTACCACTATGGCGCAGAGGGCGCGAATCAGAAACAAGGTTTTGTGTTTGTTTCCATTTGAAACAAGGGTGTGATAATATATCGAATGGTGTAGCCACTAAATCAGTCTGTTTACTCAACGCTACTTTACGGCCAACGCTTAAAAAGGCTCTGACGACTATAATAAGTTTCATGGAGCCTTTCATAAACATCTATTTATCTAATTTTAGTGAATTCAGACCTACAGCTAAGACCGCCATATTCACCTTGTTTGTAAATAAATACACAAATTATGCGCAAGTAGTAAATGCAAAGAAATTGACCTCGTTTTGGACTAAACAGCTACAAGTCCGCAAAAGAGCTTTACTTATGGTCAACTTCTGTAAAATGATCCTTTTTTGTGTCAATATCTAAACCTTAAAATGTTTTTGTTTCTTGCGTAAAACTCTAAGCCAACATTCAGAAGATGGTGCATACGGCTGTCTTGCCTAACTGATGCTCGATGGATTCAGGTTGAAGTGGCATTTGTCCCTTGGCTTTTCTTTCCTTAGTTCTAAGGAGCCGTCATTGTCGCAAGTTGGCAACAGTTCTCCTTCTTCGTCCGAATCCATTATAGATAAACGATTCTAGGCGAGGCAGACTGCCTCCGAAAAATATCGATTGTTTTACATAAATTTAAAAGCACAAAACCCAGCGTTGCCGGACTTGCGAGATCGTCGTTTCATTGAAAGGGCCAACTTTAGCTTGAATGTCATCATTCTAGACAACAGGAACGTCAGCGGTGCGTTTCAGTTTTCTGAATGGAAAGAGAACATTAAGTTTGCAGGCCAAGTTGGCCTGGAGGCCGACAAAATTTGATCAAATTTCGTGCAAAATTATCTGAAAAATTTAAAAAAAACAATACTCAACAACTTTCCCATGAATTTGGGTTTTATTAAGCTAAAGGTTCTTACGGCGTTTTTTCTTAGGACGGTAGTGCAGTCCGGCAGTTAAAGCCTCGGATACTGAATAGGCATCGGAGTGAAATGTACTCCGGATACTGAACAGGCACCGGAGTGAAATGCACTCCAGATTCCGCGCTGAGATTTCTATTACTGCAGACGACGCTCTCATCGACGGGAATACGCGATAAATTGGACGGGCTCACGGCGGAGCCCGACAATAAACCGTGAAAGTCGCACGCTAAGACGCACGACAAAGAGATCAAATTCAGGAGGTGTAGGGGGGCGGGGAGGCGGAGGGGGCCGTGAAAAAAGATAAGTCGGGATTAGCGTGGCGGAGGAGGGGGGGGGGCTCCTTTGAGCCGGCGTCGCGGATCCGCGGGAGAAATGCGCATTCTTTCGATTCACTCATCCACCTGGCTCTTGGCTCCCGTGCGTACTGCCGTGCTAGGGAAAAACGCCGTATGAGCCATCAGACGTTGCCAAGTTTCCTTCGATAAATACCGACTTAATTAGGAAAATTGTGAATATTTTCCCCCAAAATTTTCAGACAATTTTGCACGCAATTTAATCTAAAATATCTGAAAATTTAAAGGGAAAAAATGCATGGATGTCGTCGTGAATACATGTTTCATCAAGGGAAATTTGGCAACTCTCGAATGTTCATACGGCGTTTTTCCTCAGCACGGCAGCGTAGCCGGGCGCCGCACGTCGACTTTTGAGAGACTTTTATTGGAAAAAGCGGGAGCCTTTCGCAAAGTGGCATTGTCGGGCGAGCCGGCTCTGAGGAGCCTCAAACGCTCGTTCGGTTCCGGAAAATTAGCTTTGGAGGTTCCGTTCCGCGGGATGACACGTGCGCTCCCGTCCTGAAGAAAAACGCCGTATGAACATTCGAGAGCCGCCGGATTTTCTCCAATATAATGTATATTTTTGTGGAAAGTCATGAATATTTTCCCTTGACATTTTCGGGAACTTTGGATAAAAGTGGGAGGAAAATTATCAGAAAAAAAGGGCAGAAAAATGTTCATAAATTTACGAAGAAATTCGTATTTTATCAACGGAAATTTGGCAATGCCTGAAGGTTCATACGGCGTTTTTCCTTGACACAGCAGTGCGGGAATGGAGCTCATCGTGTTTGCTAGCCCTAGTCTGCCCGACTCGGGACTTTTCTTGTCTTCTAAGTCGGACGAATAAGGAGAGAGAGAGGAGAAAAAGGATGAGAGAAAATCGATTTTCTTCTTCCTTTTGTACTCACCTATCTATCCGTCACTTTTCTCCTACCTATTCTTCATTTTCAACCTCTTTTAATTTTTTTTCCTCCGCTTCTTTTTCTTCTGGGGTTTTTTCTCGACTTCTAAATCAAGCGAGGAAGGAGAGAGAGAGACAGGATGAAAAGGATGAGAGAAAAAAGATTATCTTCTTCCCTTTGTTCTCATCTTTCTTTTCGTCGCTCTTCTCCTACCTATTCTTCATTTTTAACCTCTTTTACTTTTCCTTCTGCCTCTTCTCCTTCTTTTATTCTTTAAAACTAGTTTTCATCCTTTTCTATTTCCTCCTTTATTCTTGTTATTTACTGCTGTCATTTTTCTCATTTATTTTTCTTTCTTCTCTCCTCGTTCCTCTCATTTCCCTTGTTCTTCTCTTCTATCTTTTTTTTTCCTTTCATCTCCTCTTCTCCATCTTCTTTTACTTCCTTTTCTTAACTTTTCTTCCTCCTTTCCTCATTCTTCCTTTCAATATGCTTCTTTCTCCTGTTCTACTCCTCCCTCTTCTTATTATTCTCTAGCCGCAGTATTAACCAATTTCTCTTGTAATTCTCTGTTCACGTCTAATATTTATTAGGAGTTGTAAGACCGAAGTCTGTCAGACCAAAGCTAATGATATTGATGGGTACACAGGTGTGTAAAATCAAATTATAGATCTCCTCTTTTTAGGGAAATAAATACAGACAATTCATTAGAACCAATTTTTTTGCGTTTCCCATAATATTCCCTCCCAAGTTTTAACTTATTATTGAAAATATAGAGTAGACTTAGAGAACTTTAAATTCTCTTTAAAACAATAAGAAAATCAAATAAAATTACAATCCATAAAGTTGAACCATGAATCAAAACTAGAGAACTTTTCGTTATTTATAATCCTAAATTAAGTCCAAGAGCTTCACACATACAGTGCAAAATTAAAAGTTCAATTGTTTCATGAATGCATTTGCACTTACTTCTATTTGACATAATAATTAAATCTAGTTGTGATGATTTCTAATATTTCCTAAGAAATAAAGTTTGCTCAATTTGGCACATCTGCACGTGCGAGTCCGCTTCAACATAGCTTTCTTGCATGATGATTATCGAAAGTGGCGTATTCAAAAAACGAACGATCGCAAATCTTTAAGTAAGGGGCAGAGAGATAACTATTCCTGCTCTGCGATCATGCATATGGTATGCTGAGTAATTGAAGGCGTTTCTAACGTGTGACACTACTACCGCGTACGCCAGTACGCTATTCTGCACGTTTTGCATCCTGCCGGGTGGAACTTTTGTATCTTCATTTAGTCCAGTCATTATGAGTTGTAAACTACACGACTGAATGTGTAACTGTCTGTGTAAGATGGTTTATGAAGAAAGATTTTCGTTGGATGTCGGATCGAAAAATCACATTTTGAATATTTGACGGAGGATACTCTCCAGCGTCTCAAATGAAAGTTATAAGTGATCTAATAAGTACACAGTCGTGAAAAAGGAAGAAAACTCATTTTTTTCTTAGTCTGACAATTTTGAGTCACAAACGATCTTGAAAAAATCAAAATTACAAATCCCTGGAGATCGATCGCTAATCTTCGTCTTCATTAACTTCGCAAAAATTGTCATAAATATAGGTCAGTTTGACATTTATAGGCACTCCTTACTGAAACGGTGTGTAAATTGAATCGGTCAGTTACAAAAGGGCTCAAGCACCGAAAATGACAATTCGCGAAAATGGTAATAACCGTTTTAATTGACCACTTATAAATCTCAGAGCTCTAAAATATTAAAGCGATGAATTAATTACTCACATTATTAATTATTGATCTGCGATTTAAAATTGGTTGGTTCATACAGACTCTACTGTACTTTTTGTAATTTTATATCTGGCGATTGGGCCCATTTGTAACTAACCGATTCAATTACTGTTTTGTGCAGTGGCATCGAAACCTATATTTTCAGTATATCGGCACTGAGCTACCTTTTCCCATATATGGGTTATAACCCAAGAATATTAAAATGATTTAAACTCATTGCCGAGAAAAAGATCTACCAAATTCACTCCGTTCTTATTACGCATGGCAGCATAGCTCCGAGAGCAAGAAAAAGCACAAGATTACAAGCGGAAGAAAAGACGGAAAACATTTCAATTATATGATTGTCGACGAGGGAACACGGAACGCTATGGAATTTGCGGGGAACGCTTAGCCACCTGCACCCCCGCCCCTCGGTGGCGACGCGGCGCGGCACCCCTTTCATCGCGGCCCAACGTGAGGGCGTCATTTATCATGTGAGTGTCAATTTTAAGCTGATTCCAGTCAATAATTCACCCGACGCATAAACGCTAATCTTAACATAATTTATGGATCGGCACCCCGCCCCCCTTCCCCGCCGCGCCGCGTCTCAACACTTGAAAGCTCAGTCCGAATCTGTGTGGGGCAACCCTTAATCGATGAGAAAGTGCGAGGGATCATTCGCGGCTTTCCTAAGTTTGCATCGATAGCGCAACCCGACAGTCTTGTCACTTCGGCTGGAATATTTCGAATAGATGGTCGGTGAAAAATGGAGCTCTTGCAGAGGGCCGATTATTGACATTGATAGACAAAGCTATAGACAAAGAGGACAAAAAAGATAAGGAGGGATCCTATTGGTGGAAGCGAGTGGCTGCAATGGACAAGGGATGTAGGTAATAGACTGAGTAACGGCAACTCACGAGGGACCCGATAATTAGTCCATCATTTCTCCTTTAGTCTATAGGAAACACCCATTTCAACCAATAGGATAGCTCCATACTCCCTATGTATTCTTTGTCTATCGCCTTGCCTATCATTTTCAATAATCGGCCCGCAGATATGAGGGATTTGCGATTTCAGTAATTTTTCTTGCGTGAAATTTCGCGAGCAACACGGCGATGCCAATTATTTCCTCTGAAACGAACGCTGAAGCTTAAAAACAGTTCTGAAATTTGAGGCCGTAATGGAGGGGATATCCCACGCTTTCCTGAGAGTCCACCTTTATACCTGGTCAAACTCTGCATGCAAAAATAAAAAGCAAATAGGGCATTCAGAGTTGCTGTTGTTTCAGTTTTTAAGTCTTCAAACAAAGTGGCAACCTTGGTAATATATTTGCTATCTATTTTTGCATGGAGAGTTTGATTTGATATAGAGGTGGACTCTCAGGATAGCGAAGGATATCTCTTTCATTACGGCCTCAACTTGAGAGCTTTCTTTGAGTTTCGGAGTTTATCTCAAATGTAGCCAGTCGCACCATCGTGTTTCTCGCGAAACACAAAAGAATCAGTACTCAAATCGCAAATTCCTGACACACGAGATAGCTCTATTGAAGAGGATAACTTTTCAATGTCACACATGCACGTGTACGTATAGTTTGGAGTGCCCTTATGATGAGTTTGGTTAGTGGGAAATGGGGATACCTCAAATCGTAATCAAAGAAAAAACTTAGTGAGGTTCCATCACCATCATAAAATTGCAGTTTTCTACGTCACACAGTGGATCGAGTCAATAGGAGAGGTCGGACAAAATTTGGAAACTTTAAACGCCTATAACTCCGTTTATACAAAACTTTGAGATTCAAAATTTGGTTTTGTCGGTTTCCTCGTGAAATTTTCTTCAAGAAGCACCTCTTAAAATTTAAAATGTGACAAAATAAACATCAAAACTTGCAGTTTTAATCAAAAATTTCATGTCCGACTTCTCTAACCGACTCGATCCACGATGCGTCATAAGAATCATTTTAACGGCCATGGTTGGACTGAAACTGGGGTGGGCCCTTCCGAAAAAAATTCACCTCTCGGACGGAGCAATGAGCCGTTTCGGGTGAAAAAGAAGGGAAAGAGCAAATTATCCCTCTCTCAAGTGCATTTCTGGAGATTTACAAAAGCTTGACAAACGGGAGCACAGCGTTTTCCACCGGTGAGAACACTGCAATTAAGCTGAGCTACACGATTTTTGACACTTCCGCCCTGACGGGGAGCTTTTTTCCGACTCCCAATTTCGGAGCCGAGCTATCCGTAATTAAAACACACCGGCGGAGGCTAATTCAGGCCCCCGTCGACCCCTCCCCCTCCAACTAGTCTCCCTCGCCCTCGAGGAGACACGTCGAACGGTCAGCTAATCAATGTGCAGGACTAATTGTTTCAGCGCAATCATGGGACCTTCCCAGTCCCCGCCCCCCGGCCCTCTTTTCGCCCCGCCGTATCATCGTCCACTCACAGTTTATGAATAAATGAATTTGCAACTTTGATGAGCTCCCAACGGCGAAGATGCACGTTGTATGGTATAGGCGATGAATATTACTACATTTTGCGATAAGGAGCCAATTTGTCTGGTTCATCCGTTAGATCACCTACACGGAAAAAATAGGGTAGTCGACACAACCAGCGGCTAGTTAAAAATGCGGCAGCTACCGTGCGGTAGTTACGATAACTACCGGGTTAGTTGTGACCCCCACCGCGGTAGTTATCGTAACTACCGCACGGTAGCTGGCGCTTTTTAACCAGCCGCTGGTTGTGTCAACTACCCTATTTTTTTCCGTGTATCTGCGTTGAAAAACTGCGGGCACCTACAAGTTATTTCTGAAATTAATTAGAAACAGTAGTTGTTAATTGCAAAATGCAGTCCAATGACACGTACAGTGGATTGAGTCGATGACGAAAGTCGGACAAAATTCGGAAAATTTAAAAGCTTATAACTCCGTTTATACAAAAATTTGAGGTTCTAAAAGTGGTTTTATTGATTTCCTCGTAAAATTTCTTCTAGAAGTACCCCTCAAAATGTATAATTAGACAAAATAATTATTGAAATTT
This sequence comes from Bemisia tabaci, assembly GCF_001854935.1. NCBI lineage: Eukaryota > Metazoa > Arthropoda > Insecta > Hemiptera > Aleyrodidae > Bemisia > Bemisia tabaci. Next base: position 1,078,758 of record NW_017547189.1, read on the forward strand.
GGAGTTTTAGTGAAAAAATTTATGTTCAACCGCACTCTGATTGACTCGATCCACCGTGTGACAGATATACCTCCAAACGAATCAGTATTCTGATCAGAGGCAAAAATTCTCATTAATAACAATAAACACTTACCAAAGTCTATAGTTCACCCTTTTTCAAAACTTATTGTCAACGGGCATTTTTTTCCGTCGATGGTAACCAGGTTTGCCGGAGATAAATGTAAGAAAACTTAACCTAAAGAAACGAACTCTTGCCAAACTTTCTCGCGTGTGATTTGTAAAGTTAACTTCATTTGATTTCTCTCCGAGAGCATAAGGTGGCCAAAAAAGTAAATAAATAATAAAAATAATACAGGTTGACAACAGACCCAATAGGGCTGTACACGAATGCATATATTCCAGGAAACCGCTTTTTTGCCAGGCCAGGTTTACACATGCTGTATGGGAGCAAGCTATACCATCTCACAACGCCTGATATGTACTCTTTTGACCCAATTTCTCATGAACAATCGGCAAAATCATTCAAAAAGCTCTCTAGGTTGATATTTTAAGCGCGCCATGTACTTACCGTTTTTCCCTAAAAAGGAGGCTAAAATCAGCGATAAAAAAAGGTAAACATTCCAGGTAATTAAGATCCAATAAAAAATTTGCGTGTTCTTCATAAGAATTTAAATTCAATTACTCCTCAAAGAATCAAATACGAACCCCCTCCCTGCCCCCTCGGAAAAAACAGAATAAAGTAACATTACAAAGAATAGGCTGCCCAAACCGTCAGCAGTGCATGTTTTGTCCTTGTCGAGGAATTCCACAGCTTGAAGTGAGAAAGGAGCTGAAACGCGTTCTGGGAACCAAGTCGCGAGCAATCAAATGAATGATTGGGACTGGATCCAAAAGTTTCAAATGAGAGTGGACTTCGTTAATTGTATTTACGACATACGAATCACCGCTCACTGGCATTGATTTTTGATAGGTTACCAGTATATTAAACATTCCAGGTAAAATTACAAACGATGACGAACGTCATTCTGAATTAGAGTTTTTGAGAGCTTGTGCGGGGCGAAAGCATCGGAACGTAAAATCATATTTGTATGTAGTTTTCTGGAAAACGTCCTAACAGTTACTAAGATCCCAGTAGAGATAAGTGTTTTTTTAGAATTCGTCAGTGGTTTTGGTTCATTTTTCAAAACTATGTCAATTTGATTAGCTCCGGAGTAGTCGAGAGTCACTTAATCAACTTGGCATGCTATTCCGATGTAGTGAAAAGTTTTCGCGTTGCTACAGGCGAGGAGAAGGTCCAGTGTATTTTTATTGTGGGAGGAAGCACTTGCGTCAACAGTGTTTGATTTAGATTCTAAAAATATGAAGCGAAAATAGATGAGTTCTGCGCATTTTCTCGGTAATTTAGAATCGGACTGAGGATAAAAAATAACTAAGTATTTTTTAAAATGATAAATGAGTCTCGAGTAGTTTTGATCTTTACCAACTTCTCATTTTCTCTTGACCAAAATTTTAAAGTTGGAGGGTCGGAGGGAGGGTAAACTGTAATATTCTGAATGTGAAAATAGATGTCGACATTTTTCTCTCACATTGAATCTAATAATAATAATGAAAAAAAAAAAAAAATACAACTGCAAATCTCTTTTTTTTGGTCCGATTTCAATTTGACTCATCTTCTCTCTGTTACACGCAGTGTAAATGATACCGTCATTGAAATTAAAAATTAGCTCCTGTGTAAGATATGCGTGAATCCATCTAACAGCGAGAACAACCCTACAGAGGAGCAAAACTTTGGAAAGCTTGACTTTTAAAGAAATTAAATATTTTATTTAAAAATATGAAATGGACAACATTTTGCGAATAAAAAATTATTTCTTACTATTTGTAGGAAAAAAAACATATATCCCAATAGTGATCATATGCATATATGTGATTTTATGGATAAGCGAGAAAAAAATAGTAGTTCCTAATGGCAAAAGTTGTCCAAATGTCATATCAGTAAAATACATCAATTGCCGATTTTCAAAGCAGCTGTCAGAGAGATACAGGAGACTACGTCATTGTCAGTTGGTACTCCTACAAATCCATTTAATATTATGGTTTGATCAAACTTTCATTTAGTTTGGACACAGCTCTATCAAATTTTGAGATTTTTCGTAAAAAGAAAGGAAGAAAATCTACTAAGCTAGTTATTTAAGAAGTACGTTGCATACACTCAGATTTTAAAAGTGGCCCGCAGAATCGAACTGGTAATGAATTTGGCTATTTTTAATTCCAAAGTTCGGCAACGATGTCCCGGGTGCCTCAATTTATGCATCCGGAAGTTTTTAATGTGGCCTAACTTGAGTAATAATAATTATCCTCTACTCTTGGGATGAGCCCGGAAAAATGCTAGAGAAAGATTGGAGGGCTAAACTCCAAATGTATACTTTCATCTGCGACCCTGACTTCACCGTGGCTTCATTACGTCACTGAAACAACCCAGTCGGGAAACCCTCTCGCCAAAGTTGGCAGCCTCCCTCTTCTCTTCCGTTTCCTGTCCATTAGTGTGAAAAAGCTGTTAAAAGAGTGCTTGGCCGTTAAATTCCAGCCGCGACTTACGGCGTTTCGGTGGCGAAATGAGGATGAAAACCATCGTTGCCAAAGGTCAAACATCCAGTTCTCAACGCTAAATACTCGAAATAGCAGGATTTATCCCGAAGATGTGAAAATCCTGCGATAAAGTACCTCAAACACACTTAGATTGTTCGTTTGGGGGAGATACCTGCAGAGCGACGTAAAGTTTCAATTTTATGCTGAAAATAAAATTCGCTGCAGTTGGGCAAAAGCTTTTACTTCTTGAGTGCTGACTTTAAAATCGACTTTGAGACGTTTCCATCTCTCGTAATTGTCGGGATGCCTGCCGAGCCTGGCTACACTTGTCAATGTTCAGTGCAGTGGTGTGGCGTGTTTTGCGATACATCGACTAATCTGCCGTTTCAACCTATGGAAAAGAATCGATATCCATCGTGTTCGCAACGACCACCTTAATAATCGATTCTTTAATGTAGCTTCAAATGGGGATATATCGATAATCGATCATTCACGCCTCGCAACAGGTTCAGTGCACTTAAGCTGAGTAAAACGTTGAGTGATGAGAGTTGGAACAAAATATTCGGTTGAATTGCCTCTGGAGGTTGAATCAGGGCCTACTTTTAGACCTCAAATAACACCCCTAAGAGCCCTTCAAATGCTGGCACTTCTAGGCGGAGAAAGAACTGAAAAATATGACGGTCAAAGTTTTTTTGTTCTTTAAAAAAATGAAATTAAAAAAGGACCCTTCTTATTTTATTGAGAAATTTCAATTTCACAACGGAGTAATATTCCCCGGGGATCATATAGGAGCGTCCTGATAATAATTTTTTTCACAGATATCTGCAACCTGTATTCTCACTGTTTAGATTAGATTCTGGTTGCTGTTATAGGAAGTCCGTCAGGACGGCGGGATTTTTATATTCTGCCCATTTATATCCTAATTTTATATTCATATTATTCTTTTTGTCTCAAAAAGTTACCTCATCAAGAAAATATTGACAGGAAAATCTTTCCTCTTGTATCATTTACTGTTTTTTCTTACCTTGTTAGCCTCTTTCACCGCTTGCATGTTAACTAAAACTGTGCTCCCAAGACGCGTGATATAAGTGTATACTTAAAATGCCAACATTTGAGAGATCTATACCTGTCTTGAGATGTTTGCTTAACGCTAAGAGTACTTTTAATCAAGTTTTATCACCTCTTTGACAGAATCCTCTATTTGAGCACTAACTCATTCTTACGGTATCAAATGATTGACTACTTCTTTACTGCATGACAATTTATGAAAACTCGGCAACGCTTGTAATAATAATTCATACGATCTCTTATCTGTCTGCTCATTAGTCCTTCCCGTATCCTGGAAAGAGAGAAAAACATACTCGTGCTGGAATGAAGCGTAAATCAGTGAAATTAACTCGCCGGAAATGACGATCAACCTGGGTTGGAGAGAGGGAAGGTGACTCAAACGCATCATAGAAAAGTGGCAAGTTACTCCTGCGTTGCAATTTATTCCATTCAATTTTGCCTGATTTATATTCATTCTCTTTTAAAGCAAATGACCTTGATTTGATATGAATGAAAAAACCGAGAAAAAAATGACGGGAGAATAAGCTGGCGGCAACCGTGAGTCACGCACGCTGACTGACGGAGCTGCGACTTGAGATCGGATGACGCTTCGACTTCAAGAATTCTGCTTAATATCGTTCGGACTGAAGCTCAGTATGTTGCTAAAATTAATTGATGACGACACATATCTCCGCTCTAACTATAGAGAAGATTTTTCATACAGGCATTTTTTTCACAAAAACACAAAAGAAACTTACTTGCATAATGAATCTGTTACACAAAAGAGATCAATACCTCTCTGCAGGTAATGTAAGTAGTAAAATGTAAGTCGGCAATCACATGAGTCGTTTGCGGTGTCTGAAAATGTAATTATTGTCTCTCCCTCTATGTAATTATTTTAAAGGAGAACAAATTGACATCATTCCTTGAAGTTTTTGCAGAATTTTCTTCGCAGAGAGAAGAAAAATCATGGCAGTTTTAAAGAATTGCCGTCGAGTTGTTTTCCGTTTAAAAAATAAAGTATGACAGGGAGTCTGTGATATCGCGAACCGAGTTATGTGATTGCCGACTTACACCGTCGGTATGCATATTTTACCTTGAAATTTTCTAATGTTTGAGATTTTATTGCAGACAAGATTTTCTGAAAAGTATTTAAAACTTTCCATCGTGAATTCGTATTTTATCAAAGAAAATTCGGCAACGCCTGAAGGTTCATACGGCATTTATCCTCAGCACGGCAGAAATCGTCGTCTCCCGTACGAAGGAACGTAAGTCCGTTTCAAGGTTGCAAAATTGACTCGAACAATTCGATTCTTTGCAATAATATACCTGGGAAATTTTTGTCCGGAATTTTTTTAATGTTTGCATGATATCAGAGGAAAAATCAGTGAAGTTTTCAGTCGGAAATTCCCAAGATTTTCCTTGTAAAAATATAATTTGCGACAGGAAATTTGGCAACATTGGAATGAAGTTACGTTCCTTCGTAAAAAAACGACGAAATGACGCTTACCAGGTTTTACATTTCCACCCTTCATTCACCAGAATTCCACCACTCATGACAGCAATTGGAGAAATTACGAGGACGACACTTGAACAAATGAATCACATATTGCAGAAAGGGCACTATTGCAGAAATGTTAACTGTTCAGAAAATGCAAAAAACTGATTTGAGTAAACTATAAGCTTTTGGAAAAAAATTTTTCGAGGTTTTCTTTTGTCCCCCAAGTAGACTGACAATTTCCATAAAAAATGTTTACATGATACTCTTTCTGGGTTGTAAATAATGACACTTGAAGGAAGAGCATTAGTGCCCTTTCTGAAATACATGGGGGAAGGAGCCATAAAGAGTGATAGAATGAAGCCAGAAAATTATTTTAGCCCTTGTTTTTCATCTCAAATGTATGGCAATGATGCATGTCTATAGCGAAAGTTGGAAATTGTACATCTCCATTGCAACGTTTCAAAATTTTTGCTCTCTTTTTATACTATTTTTTTAAAGAGAACTAATAGAGATTTTCCCATGAAATTTTCCGAAAACAATCTTGATGGTGTGAAGAAAGTTTACACAAAATTTTAATAGAGAATACTTAAGAACAAAAAAAGAAGACGAAATAAAATTGGCAATGTCGCAATTGATGGTATGCGATTTCGAACTTTCACCATGTGGTTTGCCCGTAGCTATGTAAATTTTAAAAATATTTCTGGCTTATTTCAAGTCAAGAAATTTTTTTTTTAAAAAAAAAAAAAATGTATCCCTTGAAGTTCAATAGCGTAGTAATCTTCTACCTACTTCCTCATCCAACCTGTTAAGGGCTCCTCTCACTTCCTACACTCAAGGTTCAATTCTCACTCCTTTCGTTTTCAGCGTGAGTAAAGCGTGTAGCGTGATCACTGTCGTTTTGAAACGCAAAACTAACCTCTCAATCGTATCAAAACAAAACAAACGACGAGTTGCCGCTGCCAATGCGCGCGCACCCTGCAATGGGCAGATACTGCAGAAACGGCACTATATTGCTGCAACAGTGCCCTTTCTGCTCTACGTGAGGAACATAACCCCTGTCAAAAACACATAAAAAATGCGAATATAGTGCCCTGTCTGCACTACAGGGTGTGTCTACATACACTAATGCGAAAACCGCAAAAAACTCAATTTCGAAAAAAATGTCGATTGTGCCCTTCCTGTAATAGCTGATTCAAATATAGAAAAGGGTGAAACGGCAGTGTGACTTTCTTGGTCGTGGAAAAGTTCTCCGCAGCACTTTGGCCCGAAAACAACTTCTCGAGGGAAGGGATTCAATTTAGAGGGATACGAGGAGATCCGGAGTGTGAGAACAGGAAGTGGACCGCGGTTTGGCGACTCGGGACGTCTTGAATATCCTGTCTCGATGTCACATCACGTCACGTCTTCGACGGGCCGGCACGGTGGTCACCCACGAAATTACGTGAAGCGCCTCGCTAATATTCTTCTCTCGGAGAACTGCAGGTGAAGTCCAAATAAATATGTATCACGTATAATATGAATCGCAACATTAAGGTGGAGTAGGGATAACAAGGAGATGAGTTTTCCACCTTTTTTGATCCGTCACTAAGCTTCTAGCCTTTGGTATACTATAATTCTAATTTGTAAAGTAACAATAAAGCTCAGGAAACGTAGCCCGAATATCCAAGTACTATAAGAAGATATGGGTTAATATGGGATGTTCGGTACTGAATTCCAGTAGTCACGTTTTAACGACTGGGGTCAGGTCGTCATTCAATTAAGCGCTCAGCCGATAGGCAGCGCTTTTTGATTTCGACTTGCCTCTAGAGTACTAGTATACTAGTGCTGATTCGTTTAAATGGCACACCAGCTCATCAATGTGTATGCTTTTTGGGGGGGTCCAGTTTTAAAATCAATAAAGCTGTGAAAACCGTATTTTACGCTTTTAACGTAATTCACAGGTAGTTTCGATCGTTTGTCTATAAGAAAATTTCTTAGCGGTAGAGTAATTCTTATCGAAATTGATCGTTGAACTTAAATGAAGCCTTAAAAAAACGCGCCTGATGAGCTCAACGGTGACAATCATTTTCGGGAAACGAAAAAATGCGTTTACGGTTTCCTCGGTAACTTTTGTTTGCTATCAGCTGATGTTTTATTTCCATTACCCAGCCAAGTCGACGGAGTTTATACTTCCTTTCTTCACTAAATACATTGACTAACACCTGAGCGCTTTTCTAATACGACAGTATTAGAACTTTCGCGCTTGTTTTTATTTATTTTGTGTGTTTTTTGCAGCTGAAAATTAGCTGGTAACGGTTAGAAACGTCAAGCCTTTTAGTATTGTTTATGTAAATAAGCTTTTGAACCCGTTCATACAAAAGACTAACTATCTTTGTTGAAAGTTCTACAGATAAAAGCTGTAGTCCATAACTGGTAAAATAAATGTAGAAAAAACCTCCGTTGCGTTGTGCGAGCCAAGTATATGGCTATGGCTGCAGTCGATTTTCGATTCGAAGGACCGAACCTTTACTAATGTGTTAACGGAGCAATAACGCTGAAATTTTCGAAATCGAGTCTACTTCAAGGTTTGCCCTATCTGACTTGGATGAGCAAAATTTGCGCGCTCGCCGCCTAAAAATGCGACATGACGGCGTCGTTTTTCCCCGTCTTACAGCGCGCTCAAAGTCATGACACCGGCTGCTGTTTTATCACAAAACTTTGACACACACATGACTTTGAGCGCGCTTTGCGACGAAGAAAAAGCGACGTCGTTGTCACAATTTTAGGCGGTGAGCGCTCCCCCCCCCCCCCCCCCTGACGAAGGACTGACGCAAATTTCATTCTTAGGTAATTCGGCTATGAAGGCAGAAGCTGTTCCACGAGCTTTAAGGCGTAGACCTCCCGTTTCCACGAATAGTATACTTCTCCATTCTCCCGCCGTTTTTCTTGTCTATCGCTTTGCCTATCGATTTAAATAATCAGTCCGCAGGGGAGCCCAGGGTAGAGTACTTATATAGCGAGAGTATGGACATATCGCTGCATGGAGGTCCTAGGGCCCAAAAGTGCAGCCAACCGTCTAATCAACTTCTAATACACAAAATTTCACTGCCAGTCTGCAGAGTTTGCAAATTCTAATTTTTAACGAATACGACAAAGAATGTACAGAAATGAGCGTTCTTCCGCAAAAATGAGTAAATTTATGCAAAAACTGAGTCAAATGCGTGCTTAAGAAACGACGGTTTGTAACAATAGTATTAGTAAATCGTTCTAGATAATTGCAATTCATAAGTTGGCTGCATTTCTGAGCCCCAACTTCATTCGCAGAAGCATCAGTGAAGGCCTGATATATTTTCGGAGTTTCACATCTGTCCATACTCTCACTATACGGGTACTCTAGCCCAGGGTGTTTCATCACTCCGGCACCCCAGCTACACCGACCCTGTCCCAAGGTCACGTAAAGGATCTGATATAGTCTCTTTATACTAAGAGTCAAGACAATGTGAATCCATTTCCGATTGGTTCCCGTATTTTAGGCCTTCACAGTGTCACAAACGGGAATAAAGATTACATTTTCACCGAACTGCAAAGATTATATTCTGGAATGGACCAGGGAATTCCGGGTTCGGCAAGGAACAAACGGAATGAGAGGAGGAACGGAGGAAGGAATTTGAGAGTGGGCCGATCAAGGATTACGAAAAACGTTAAATTTCTATAATCTCTATTCCCGTTTGTGACTCCATGAGAGGTGTCTTGACTCTCAGTATGAAGGGACTCTAGGATCTGACTGAGTGGATCTCCTAAGGTTTAAAACTCAAGGAGTCGTTGCTCCCGATCAGATGGGTCTTTGCGGCTCCACTCGGTTGCGGAAAGAAGTAGGGCACCGGTAGTTCGGAGCCTACTCCCTTCTCATCAGCTCATCGAAACGAGGGCCGGTCCGGGGTCCCGCCCAGTCACACATGCGATGCACCGACAGCGACGGCCGTCGAAGACGCAGACGGCGTAATTGAGCGAGGAAGACGCCCCCGACGCCCGGCAGGCCCGCGGTCCCGCGATGGCAGGAAGCGTCGCCGTCGCTGTTCCGCGCCGCCGCCCCCGGACAAAGTGCCCCGAGCCTGGACCCCTGAGCGGAGGCCACCGGGAAAAGGGCGAACCGCTCGACCAAGACATCTTCAGCCACACTCCCACAGCCAGTGCGCGACGGCAAGTCAACCGCGCCCCAGAGCCGCTCAACTGGGTGCTGCTAGAGTCCCTTTATACTGAGAGTCAAAACAACACCCCTCATGGAGTCACAAACCAGAATGAAGATTACAGAAATTGAACGTTTTTCGTAATCTTTGATCGGCTCATTCTTAAATTCCTTTCTCTGTTCCTTCTTTCATTCCGTTTGTTCCTCGTCGAACCTCGGTCCATTCCAGATTATAATCTTTGCAATTGGTGAAAATGTAATCTTTATTCCCGTTTGTGACACTGTGAAGGCCTAAAATCCGGTTAACCAATCAGAAATGAATTCGCATTGTCTTGACTCTCAGTATAAAGGGACTCCAGGTGCTGCGATGAATACAAATGTACACTGAAGAAAAATTCTCGGCGTTTTTACCAAGGTCCGTTGGTACCTTTACCATCTCACTTTTTTTTACCAATTTTTGGTAATTTTACCAAGACAGACTAGTAAGCTTACCTAAAAACCGGTATTTTTACTGTCTTTTTCAGGTAAGAATTCCAATTTTATTGGTAATCAATTCCCGGTAACTTTGCCATTTTATCTCGGTAATTCTACCATAGTCGATAAAAAATATTGGCGTTTTTACCAAGGTCCAGTAAAATTACCGATGAAGTTCAATAATTTTACCGAGATTTCTCGGTAAAATTACCAATTCCATAAATGGTAATTTTACCTAGAAAAAACTGGGATCAAATAGAACCCTGAATTCTTGGTAACTTTACCCTTTTCTCAGTAAATAGATCGAGATTTTTTTTTTCAGTGTACGTATTTCTACCAAACGGAACTATAAACAAGTTGGAAAGATGGGGTGTGCTCTAGAAAGCTGCTTAAGAAATGATGTTAAAGTGGACATGATTCCCTTTAGAGAGATGGAAAAGCGGGATTTTACATTCTGTCAGACGGAACTATGTGCCAACTGAATGCGGCACTCATGAGCCGTGGGCATGGACAAGAGCGTTGTGTACAAAGCTCATGAGTTAATGACTCCCGACCGTCGTTTCGCGTCTCGGTCGTCGCCGCTGACGTTACTGACACTTTTTAATTCCCATGCATTTTTACCGTCCGATAACTAACGAGCTCACCCAATCTTTTCCACCTGCATATAGTTCTGTTCGGTAGAAATACGTCCAAATGTTATCATCATTTGGCTTGCATTTTGCAAAAAGGAACCTCGAACCCCTTTCATCTGAGATTGCGTCTTTTGCGCCCTTGTAGCTTTTCTGCAGCTATCATTTGGACGTATTTCTACCAAACAGACCTATGTGGAGGTGAGAAATATGGGGTGTGCTATTCAGTTCTCTGGCCGTAAGAGTGAGTGAGAATAAGAAAGCGCCAGTGACGTCAACGGAAATGGATGCCGTCGATGCTGCTCGTGCTCCTCGTAGTGTGCTCTAACTCATGAGCCCTGTCCACAAGGCTCTCGTCCCATCCTCGCGGCTCATGAATCCCGCATTCAGTTGGCACATAGGTCTGTTTGTTAGAATGTAATATCCCGCTTTCCCAATTCTTCAAAAGGAATCACGCACACTTTTACATTGCTTTTTATGCAGCTTCAACGAGCACACCCCATCTTTCTCACCTCCACATAGGTCTGTTTGGTAGAACTACGTCCATTTTTCATAAATAAGTCGAGTTTTGCTGTTTCAGCTATATCCGTTATTTTCATTAAAAGCAGATTTTTCGGATTCTGAGGGAATCTAGATTTCAAAAATTAAAAGCTTATTGCTCCGTTAAGTAACAGGAAGGTGTTGATGAGGCCATCGCAAGGTCTGTGGCAATGGCAACACACAGGGTCTCATATCATCGCGCCCTGTCCTGTCGCCCTCGCTCTGTGAAAGGGAGGCTTTCGCCGCTTTCCAGCGCGCCAGGGAGGGCAGTTCATTGATACTCTCCTTTAGGCAAGAACAATGAGCCTCCCCCTGCCCCCCTTCATGGCCCGCACCCACCAGCATTTACATGAACCCAGCCCGAACCCAATGCAGCTCCCTACCCCTCAGAGAGCAATTGTCCACATCGAGCTGTCGTGTAATGCGCGGAAAAAGGAGTGATATCTTGTGGTATAACGTCATGGTGGATTCTGGAATATAAGTACTGATGCAAAAGAAATTGACGTACATACTCAGTTTCAAGCAGAGGCGTGGCGTGAATTGCGATGTATCGATTGTTATGCCATTTAAACCTATATTAAAGGATCGATAAACAGGGTGTTCGCAGCGAACACCTCAACAATCGATTCTTTACCATAGGTTTAAATGGCATAACAATCGATACATCGCAACTCACACCACGCCACTGGTTTCAAGGCTGTTGAAGGTTAAAAAACGCATGAAATATACTTCATTAGTATTACACTCTTCACTGTAGAATAAACGAACAAAATGCAGCACTGTTCCTTCTATCCATACCGCGTGCTTTATGATTCTTATCATATTAGCATGAACTGGGGCTATCAATACGAACGATTATCGTTAATTTGGGCCTTGTAGCAATAACGATACCCAACTCGTCAACCCTCCTCCCCCCCGTATTTTCCTTTTAGCAGCCTTTGCGCTCTCGTCCTTTAACCCCTTCTCTCATTCAAGTGGGACACTTTTCATTGCTTTCAGGTGTCTGATTTTATAATTTGCTACATTTGCTTGCACGCGAGCTTGCTGTAAAGTATGGAGACCTCAGTGCCGACTACCAGGGATGAGAGAACTCGAGTTTCCACTTTGCACATACGGATATATGCTCGTATTATGAAGGTTTATTCTTTCTTTTTTTTTCTTTTCAATCTGTTCGTGTTGGTCGTAAAGATATGGTAAATATGGAAGGAGATGCAATACTGAAATTGAGTAGATACTCAGATGTTTCTGAATCTAAAACGTCATTCCAAGCCCCAAAACCTTGGAGCGAAGGAACATGTGACCTGACATGACTCCTATCCTAAGTTAAGAAAAAAATACAATTTACAGCGACTCAATTCTCGTTTATCTAGAAATTTCAAAGCGCGGGGGAACAGCAATTGCCCCCCCCCCATTAAATGACGCCACTGTATTCAAATGAACAGGTGTTTCAAAATCTCTAGCTTTTAACTACACCGTAGGTGCAATTCTCCGCCGTACACTGAAAAAAAGAAACACATTGGATCTAGAGTTCAGACTCTTGTAAACATTGACAAGTAAAAATACTCTTGATTCAATCAGATTTTTGCTTGAATCAAAACGAAATCCGCTTAAATTAAGAGGTTTGGTTCTTGATTTAAGCTATATTCTAATTGAATCAAGAGTAATTTTTCTTGTCGATGTTTTTAAGAGTCTGGACTCTAGATCCAATGTGTTTTTTTTCCAGTGTATTGAAAAAAGCTTATTGCAAACTGCGCACTAAAAAATGTATTTCACACTCATTTATTGTGTTCATTGTGATTTATAAATGACTAGGGGGCTACATCCCTGACCGCAACAGGGTCCAACCCCCGAGGTCCGTTTCGTGGGCCTCTTGAGAATTAATTTAGCATAAAATAGCTCTAAAAAACAATTCATCGGCGACCATTAATGATTGTGGGGCGAAGCGAGCGGTTCATTAATATTTGGTAATTTCTATGGAAAAAGAGGAAATATGAATAAAAAAACTGTATTATGCGCTCAGAATTATCAAGACCGTCAATGATAACGATACTCTACCATGAAACCACTGGAAAATCACTGGAATCACTGAATAAGTGAACAAAAGAAGAAATTAAAGACGAAAATATTTGAGAGCACAGAGAAAAATCACCTGCAATGGTCGGAAAAGACGCTCACGGTTAGGGTAGGATTTTTTGGCGTTATGACTACCTGTGCTTACCTTTTTATAGAGAATAGATTTTACGTGATGAAAGTTAGTACAGTGTAGTTCCCTACATTTCTTGAGCGCAGCAGCTCCATTATTTCAACGGTGAAAGAATACAGGCTTCGCTGAAAAAAAAAGGAGACTGCACTTCGACCGGATTTCCGAGAGAAAATGAAGCTCGCTCGCTCAATACGTATAGGGCGCCGCATATGAAACTGTACTCACAACGTATGTAAATAGATTAAGATGAGACGTTGACGTTATGAATTTTTCATGGCCTCTAAAGACTCTATCATCGTTTTTTCATGAGCCGCTAAACGTCGCTTATTACCCCTGCCTTCGCGATGTTTATTTTTCGGCTGAACGGTTCGGCTCTGAAGTGAGGGCATACAACTCGCAATACCCCGCCGTCGTGCGAGCGGTATCACAATGCATGGAGGCGTGTTGCGAACGTCAGCAGCGCTGATTGTTAGTTCGTAAACACTCGGCGGGCAAACGATCATCTTTTATTGGAAGGCTTACGAGGGGGCATCGTGCAGTGGCGTGGCGAGCTTTGCGATATATCGACTGATCTGCGATTTAATTATATGGAAAAGGATCGATAAACAGGGTGTTCGCAACGGATACCTTAGTAATCGATTCTTCACCATGTCTTCAGATGGGGAATTCTCGATAATCGATTATTCACGTCTCGCCACTGTCATCGTGAATAAAATAAAATCTGCTCAGAGAAAAAATGAGCTGAGCATCTGGCTCACCGCAATGCTTAAAACTGTTATAGTCAGCTACACTTGCGGTACCTGCAGAGATTCCAGCGCTACTTTTACAGATCATCAGTAAACCTACAAGAACGCTCAAATCACCGTTTAGAAAGTTTCTGGCTTTCTGTTACACTTTCTTTTTTGAAAAGAGAACTATCTAATGCCATACTTTGAAAACTTCCATGGTTTTTTTTCTATATAAGAAAAATATTCTGCGAAATTTTCAAGATATCATGCGTTTGTTTGTTTTCCTTCATAAAAAAAAGTAAGAGTATAGATTCTGAGACACCAAAACTGATGCACGGTTCTGCAGTTTCACCGTCAAGAATTCGAGATGGAATGAAAATCATCTGGGGATCGTATGCTGGTTTGATGAAGATGAACCCTACTACTCATTTATACCGCTATTGTAGGAAGGCTCTTCTCCATACTGTAGATTAATGTACTTTTATACAAAATAAATTCAATCTTAAGCTCAGTGGCTCTGAGATTATCTGGTTTCAGTACGTTTCGTAACGAGGCATACCTTAAAAAGTATTATTTTATCTTTTGAATCTAAAGTATCTCTGGCTAACTTAGGAATATTGTGCATTTGCATGCACCTTTATGGTATACCCCTTTTGGTACCCATCCATACGACCAACCAATGAATTCTTTCCATGCTGTAAAAGATTTTTATTAAAACCGAGGTTTTTAAGCTTTTTGCACAACCGTATATCCATGTTAATTTCTTTCAAATACTTCTTCATATTGCTTTTTTAGATTTTCTCGTTTCAATTTTCTTTAAATGAGTTTTGAATGGCTTTTGAAGGTGGTATCATTTTTCGTTTTTACGATGTAATTTCGCTTATGTAAAAGTAACATAAACAAAATCGAGAGAGATTTTCGACAGTCTAGTAAGTTTTCGCATTTGAACTAAAAACAAATTCAGAATTAAGTAATGAATGAAATTAAAAATAAAATAATTTGCTTTGCTTAAAATTCTCATCGGCCTTATTTTTGGCCCATTGTTTTTTTCTTCCTCTTTTTTACAATTTATGTCTGTGCAATAGAAAAACTGGTTTTAATTACCTCACTCGCTGGATATTATATCTATTACACGTACCCGATAAATTGGGCCTTTCAAAATAATAATTTACAATGGACGTACGTTTCAATCCTTACGTCCAGGGTCAGATAAACCTATGATCCCACCGTGCTGCCGTGCTCAGGAAGAACGCCGTATTAGCATTCTGCTGCTGCCAAATTTCTCCCGATAAAATGTTTATTTTTGAGGTAAATTGTTAACATTTTTCCTTGAAATTATCAGACTTTTTAGATCAAATTGCAAGCAAAATTACCAGAAAAATTGGAAGAGAAATATTCCCCAATTTCCTTGAAATTAATGATTTCTCAAAGGAAATTTGGCAACGCCTGAAGGCTCATACGATGTTTTTCCTCAGCACGGCAGCGTACCAGTGGCGAGGCGTGAATGATCGATTATCGATATTTCCCCATTTGAGCAACGGTAAAGAATCGATTATTAAGGTGTTCGCTGCGAACACCCTGTTTATCGATCCTTTTCCATAGGTTTAAATGGTAGATCAATCGATAAATCGTAAAGCACGTCATGCCGCTGCAGCGTACGTAGACGCACACGCACGTAAAACCAAAAAAAGGACGGGTAAAAGGAGCTTACGGAAGAAATCGGTACAAAGAGGCTTTTGATCCTTGTAAAAAACTCATATCGACGAGGGATTAGCTCTAAAGGAGCGGAAGAAATCAATAGGACCAGTGGCCTGGCGTGAATTGCGATAAATCGATTGTTATGCCATTTAAACCTATGGAAAAGGATCGATAAACAGGGCGTTCGCAGCGAACACCTTAATAATCGATTCTTTACCGCAGCTCAAATGGGGAAATATCGATGCATCGCAATTCACGCCACGCCACTGGAAGAAATCAATAGGAGTTTGCATGCGAGCTGAAATCCGGATGGACGCGGGATGTCACGCATTGAAACCTGCACGCATATGATCGCATATCGCACATGTTAACTTATGTAATGCCATGTCTTGTTGCCAAGTGTAAGGGGATAAAACCCTCACCTCGTCGAAAGTTGTTAATGAATCAAGATTTGGTTTCCATTTAGCAAAAAGGAACGACAAGTGTTCCAATGTTACTAGAATTGTGCAGCCTACATTCTTTGCAAAAAAGTACTGAAATCATGCAAAAAATTAAATTTACAAAGGTAATTTTTGTCTTAAATCATAGTTTGGGAGTGAAGATAAACCTTATTTAAATGATAAGTTTATATTTGCAAGGTAAAAGGTTGCACAATCTTGGTGACATTAGAATGCTCTTGGTTCCTTTTTCGCAAAATGCAATCCATTTAATTAGAGCGAGTTCTCCTGGATGCGTGGGAATGAGATGGACCGCGTTTAGCAGAAAGGAACCAAGCTTTATCAGCTTATGCCAAATTTAACGGGGCAACTTAATCTTTTACAAGAGAACGTTTGTGCGAATTCCTTTGAAAATTTTAAGGAATTATCGCTCCGCACTACGCAAAAATTCACTGAAGTTTGCACAAAAATCCGCACAACTGTTCTCATGTAAAAATTAAATTGCGCGATTAAATTTGGCAATAGCCGATGTGGCTTGGCTCCTTTCTGCTACACGCGGTCCAAAAATCCCAGTATTTAGCATAATTTAAAAAAAAAAAAACCTGCAAAAATTTTCTCGTAGGAATTTTTCTTTTTTAGAGATGTCTAATCTCTAATATGCCTGGACAGGATATATTTCCATTCTTTGGTTGAATACGACACACGGTCCCCTATGATGATACTTTTCTTGATGTCATGTAAAAGACCTCTTCAAACCTCACTTTATCCCAAAGTGAACCACATTGAAACTCTCTCAGTTAAGAAAACGACTATGAATAGGCACCTAAGTCATGTTTGCTAAACAGCTACCTCGACACGTCACGCATCAATCATTCTCAAGAGGATAGTAGGCACGATAGCTGGCGAGGATAGCTGATCCCAAAAAATAATATTTGCCATGCCGGAATCCTTTGATACGGGATTTCTAAAATAGGTACTTTGTGCTTGGTTGCAACGCGGCATATCCGAAGCGTTGTGCGGGTGTCACGACCGGATTTGCAGGATTCGAGGACATTCGACACCCGCACCGAAGGGACTTTTACGGATTCCCAAGCCCCCCAATCACGTCCGCTCAACCAACGTCCGAGCCACCGTTTCCTCCTCTCAACCCGTTCGACACGGCACGGAGTCGCTTTTTTCCAGGTGAATCTGTGCTCAGCGGAAATTAGGAAACATTCAGCTATGGAACAAATCTTAGGGGGCTACGCCCCCTGACTTCCTCGCGGCCCAGCCCCACGATGCGCTTTGTGTACCGCGTTACTCATATGATTTTAAATTATAGAATGGACCACTAGACAAGGTACGAATTTAAGCAATCTGATCCATGTTTCTCAACCAGAATTTCACGTAAAACATGATTCACACAACGAAAATTACTAAATCCAACTCTTAACAAAGATATTAACGTTTTTACTACACATTGGTTACGAGGAATTTGAACTGCCCGCTCACAAGAAACTCAGAGCTCTACGTAAGTTTAATTGCGCACAACAACGGTTTCAGCAAGCTTCTCAATCGAGCAATGTTCATTTCCCACCATGTGTTGTTCAAACTATGATATAGCTGAGCCAAAGCGTCAAGATCGAGGTTGCCAGATTTTTATAACGCAGAGACTGTCATGATAATGTTTAGCGCGCGATGTGAATCACGTAGAGCATTGAGTTTTCATGAGCGGATGGCTTGAATTCACGCACTAAGAATCATTAAATATCTTCGTAAGGTATTGATTTCGGTAATTTTCGTTGTGCGCATCGTGTTCTACGTGAAATTTTGGTTAAGATACATGAATCAGAATGCTGAGATTCGTAACTTGTCTAGTGGTCCATTCGATACAGTTTTCACGTTCAGGAGCCTCTGAAATGTTCCCTTTTTTCCAGGTCTAGACATATTTTAGAGACAGTGCAAAAAATTCAAGAAAAATTGTATAAAAAATCGTTGGATTTATGTATGTTTATGTCGCAGGCAGCCAGCAATCGCCGGCAATTTGCAAGCTCCGCACTTGTCAATTCGTCAAATTGCAAGGAGGTTTCTTTGGCGAAGAAATTCAAGGCACGACCTCAGCTTGGAACGCCTTCAAATCCAGCGATACTCTCCGCTTTGCCAAGGAGTTAGTTTAGTTGCTTAACCAAACCCAACGCAGTTTATCAATTACATTTCACGAACTCGCGAGTATGCTAGCTAGTGCCATGCATTCAAGAAGATGGGGAACGTATGTTTGAATTCAATGCATAATAATCACTACTTCCTATCTCGTTTCTACTTTTTTTACTTTAAAGTTTTTTAATTTGTCAATTCATCACGAAACGATCGCAATTTGCCGGCGATTGCTGATTGCCTGCGACATTTATATATATTTAAAAAAAATGAAAAAAGTAGAAAGTTGTAATGTTGCAATCGGATGTACTTTTCAAAAAATTAACCGCGGAAGGTATAATGATTTCGAACACGTCCGCTCCTGAAATTGCAAAATGGAACGTTGAGATGTCAGCCTAACTTTTCACTCCAATGCTCATTAGTGCTCTCATTCCGTGGAAATGCATTATGGGCGGGGGAGGGGTCGGATTTTCCCCCTGAATTCGAGCTTCTCCTCAGGTGACTCTGCGAACCCCGCAGCAACCGGCATGGCAACGCGAGCTTTTCGCGTTTGATTCACCTAGAGGGGCCATTAAAAGAGATGAGCTCGTAGAAAAATGCTGACTGGCAGCGATTAACAATCGCCAATTGCGCGAGTAAAAACGCACGTTTCAAAACCGGGAGCTTTTATTCAGTCACCGCCTCGTTCTCGGACGCATTGTGCAAGGCTCTCAAAGGGCTAATGCTCGCAGGGCTCCATTCAGAGGAAGCAACGCTCTCCGTCTCTCTCGTTTGCTGTCCGAGCCCTAAGAACAAAAAGAGATCGATACCGTATGAACTACCACGGTCCTTTCATTCTCCGGGTTTGAAAGCCCCCGAAAAGAGACGGAGACAGTTCTTTTTCTTTTTCAACTGAGTCGTGCGGATGACCCGTATGGTTGCCACGTATATGACGTCGGGTAGACATGAAGACAACATAATATAGTTCAAAATGTGATAAGGATAAAATAACCCAATCTTAAATGAATCAGTGAGAACGAAAACACACCGACTCGAAAAAATGAAAATAATCAAGACACACACAAAACTGCATGGTGGGTGAAGAAGTTAGTCGAAGAAAAATATTTTTGGTGCCTAAAAGCAAGTACTTAAGGGCACTTTAAATGTCCAAGTTGGAGCAGATACGGTAACTTCAATGACCTATATGAAAATTGTCTGTCGTCAGTGAGAAGTGAGCATTTTTGAGTTACCGAGTTGGTGTATTTTCGTTCTCACTAATTCAAATACGGGTAGCCAAGGCTAAAAATTAGATGTTTTGAAGGTCAAGACGTCGCTTTTCCACTCGGCTGTGATGTTGACATTATAGTTTTTTAGCATATTATTCGGCTGATACTTTAATACAGTGGAGAAAAGGAGTTTTGCTAGCCCCCCCTTCAAAATATTTAAATTAGCCCCCTCCTTCCATTACAATCAAAGTCCAAAACAAACAACTCGGCCCTCACCCTCCATCGAAAAAGGATATGTCTGATGGGACCCTTCCGGGAGGACATGAAGGAGACGCGTAGTGAGAGGGTTGCGAGGGAAGATTTTACAGGAAAGGGGCCGTTCCGAAATTACGTAACGCCCTAGAAGGAAAAGGAAGTCGAGGAGATTGTTACGTCATTTTGTTTTCACCTGTTGAACAGACCTACGTCACAAAAGCGTTACAAGGGGACTCAAAAATGCGTTACGTAATTTAGGGATGACCCCAAATCAAAATAACATTATCAGCCAATGGAGAATTTGCAGATGTCGAAAATTTGATTAATTCCGTGTTTGAATGGACGTTACCGAGTGAGCTGAACACGAGGATACCCGTGGGTTATAAATTGAACAATTATTATTGGAATAGATATAACAAAATGATCTGCTTTGCTAAAATATGTACATGCGTTTATATGTGAAATGCCGCCAAAATGACGTCACTAGGCGGTGCATTTTCTTACCATTAAATCAATTCTTAGAATTTTTCCCATATTAGAAAAAAGTTATAAAGAATACCGTAAAATCAGCTCCATAAGCACTTCCAGATGAAGCAATAAGAAATGTGCATGCAAATTATCCATTACCTATATGTATTCCATCCCATAAACCTCAAAACTTCCTGTTGTCAACCTTGTGTCAACTCCCTGTAGGGCTTCGGGAAGACAAGGGAGGTAATAGCGGTTAGGTGTCACAGAAAGCCCATAGAGAAACAAATGGAGGAGTTTGCATTTCGGGCATCTTGGAATTCGTTTGATGACGTAGGTCGGCACAGCGACTTTTATCATCGATTTTCTTGGAAATGGTGTAATTTGTGGAAAAAAGTCATTCTATAAAAAGTGCTTGAAATTATATGATGAGTTTCTTTAAGCAAAAAAATGGGACACCATGGCCCGTTTTTCATACATCGACTTCCGGACTTCGCTGGCCAGGTTGTACCGACCTACGTCACAGGGTAAACGAACCTCAAGATGCAAACACCTCCTTTTTTTCTCTATGCAGAGAGCCAAAAGCGCTCTGAAAGCGGCTTTAATGAAAATGCTTTTAAGCAAGGTGTGTCTACCGCGCCACGAATAACCTGGCAACCGTGCTTTGAAACCGAGTCTGATGCACGTGAAATGGAAACCGTTTTGGCCGTAAAGAGCGCCAGCTTTGGGTAGTGCGTAGTGAGACAAAAGTCATTTTCATAACTGGAGTGCTCGCCGCCATTCAAAATAATGAAGTCGGCCATCGGACCATGCGGGGAGCACGTGTTCCGATGCACCCGCCTTTTGTTCCCGGGACGCTCCTGTCGTGGAGCACCGGTACGGCAAAACGATAATTTAAATTTAACGGGGGTCCGGCAAGGGATCCGAGCCGCTCGAACGCGGATACAGTCGTAGATAAGTGACGATAAAATGGTCGCGAGAATTCAAATCCAACCGTGTCTCGGTGGAGAAAATCCACCGTCGACTTATCGGCTGATATGTCCATAGAAAGGGCTTTTAAATGCGGCTCTTTATAACCGCGGGTGATTCAATGAGAAAATAAGAGGTCGCATTGACTAGGTGAATAGATGTTTTTAGACCGTCCCGTCAGGTCAAGGTCAAAAATACGGACCCAGGTCTTGAAACACTGGGAAAAAAGTCGCTTGGATCTAGAGGCCAGACTCTTAAAAACATTGACATGCAAAAATACTCTTGATTCAATCGGACTTTTTGCTTGATTCAAGAGGAGATCCACCTAAATCAAGAGGCTCGGCACTTCGATTCAAGGAAAAGTCGGATTGAATCAAGGGTATTTTCTCTTGCTATGCTATTAAGAGTCTGGGCTCTAGATCCAAGTGACTTTTTTAAAAACCAGTGAGGGAGAAAAACTGAAATTTCATATACATCAATGGAAACGCCAACTCCTCGAGCAGTCAGTCGTGAACGTATTTTTGCCGAAAAATTGACTGAATTCGAAAGAAATATATGATTTCGATTTTCCATGTTATTTTCTAAAAGACATAAAAAATGGGTCGTCATCTGTCTGATTGGCTGAAAAAAAGCGCGGGAAAACCTGGTGATCACGCAATTTCCCCCTCAATGCGGACTCTTATTTTCTCCTTGGGTTGATTCAAAATGTTGAAACCATACATTCTAAGACAAAGCAACCAACATTTTGAGTCAATACGCGACGTACAAAACTAAATTTGCGATCAATATATTTGGTTTGGAATGAGCATGGAATAACCAAGTTTTTTTTCTTTTTTTTTTTCGAAAATATAAAAAAATATTTCATTTGAAATTCTGAATTTTAATTGAAGATGCAATTTGCTTTGAGCGTTGAGATTCCACGGAAGGAGCCAATAACGTCGCGTTGAGTATGTTAACAGGCTTAAATTGTTATACTTATGAGGTTGGAGTCCAACGACGTGTTTATCGAAGCAATAATACAACTATTCGTGTTTCCTTGTCGGGCGGTTGGTATTCCTGGGTAACTGAAGGCGTTTTCTCTCGATCGAAGACACGTCTTCACCAAGTTGAAAACGATATTTACCGAGAGGATCCAGCTCGAGTTGGTTTCCTCCCTTAAATTCAGTTGCGACCTTGAAAAAATTAAAACCACGACGGAGCAACTTGCTTGAATAGGCATCAAAGCGATATCTTGTCACCAACGCGTCCGTTAATCAAGCGCTGCAGTCAGTGCGCTGAAATTCAAAACGCCTTCAATTTTTCGAACGCATTATGGACATCCGTCGAGGTGGTATAGTTGTATCAAGGCGCCGTTGTCAGCGCGTCCTAGTCTTCTTGTTACGGACGAATAAAATCGGGGCGAAAAGAGCCGAAATGCCTTCGGTTTTCCACGTTCCGATGACAAAAATGAGAGATCACGTATCTCCGTTTGCGACGTTGCAGATTACTTGGCAAAATCTATTTTTTCTTCGGATAACTAGTCAACGTAAAATGTTTCTCCGTCATTTTTCATCTCTGTTAGCAGAGTATCTGGCATACAAATTAAGTTGTAACGTTCGATTGCTTCCCATCGGAATAATAAAAGAGGAGCGGAAATTTTGAAACACCGCAACGTAGATACGGGATACTGTACTCTGACCATCGAGATGTGATACGAACATCCGTAAAGCTTGAATAGGCATCCAGGCGATATCTTGTCACCAACGCGTCCGTTAATCAAGCGCTGCAGTCAGTGCGCTGAAATTCAAAACGCCTTCAATTTTTCGAACGCAATATGGACATCCGTCGAGGTGGTATAGTTGTATCAAGGCGCTGTTGTCAGCACGTCCCAGTGTCCATTGCCATAGTTGAATACAAGCTGTGTAAAAAGTGCTGAAATGCCTTCAGTTTTCTCCGTTTTTATGGCGAGGGTGAAAGACGATGTGCCCCGGTTTGCGACGTTGCACAATTTCTGTCAAACTTCATTTTTTCTCCGGAAGAGCTGTCAATGTAAATCGTGAGACTTCCGTGACTTTTCCTTTATGTATGGAGAATATTTTTTGCGAATTTCAAGCTTTGTGTTTTGCTTGTCTCTCGTCCAAAAAATTAAATAGGCTCGGAAATTTCAAAACATCGCAATGGAGATACGTTGTTTTGCGTTTTGGTCATCAATATGGAAAAGTGCGATACTGACTGAAATTGTGCGTTAAAGAGTGGATTTAAGACATTCCGGGAGTCATCAACTGACTTTCAGAGAGTAACGTAAGTAACTGATGACTTCTCATAACGGGATACCTGAGGGCTGATTGTTGAAATTGATAGACAAAGCGATAGACAACGAAGACATACGGAGTATGGAGCAATCCTGTTGGTTGAAATTGGTGGTTCCCATAAACCACGGGAGAAAATGATGAACTATACCTATAGGGTCTCGTTAGTTAGTATACATACCTTTTGTCTTTTTCCATTGCAACCAACCACTTCCTCCATATCTCTTTTGCCTTCTTTGTCCATCGCTTTGTCTACCAATTTCAACAGTCAACCCGCTGTGCTTATTTTTACGTGTACTTGGAAAATAAAACCACATTGGATCTAGAGTCTAGACTCTTAAAAACATCGACAAGAAAAAATACTCTTGATTCAATTAGATTTAAGCTTGAATCAAGAACCAAGCCTCTTAATTTGAGCGGATTTCTTTTTGATTTAAGCTTAAATCTGATTGAATCAAGTCCTTTTTCTTGTCAATGTTTTCAAGTTTCAAGAACTAGTTGAACTTTCCTATGAATTGATTCGATTCAAAAACATAGAAAAAAGCGAGTCAAATTAAATACTTTTTATAATGAAATATTTTGAGTTATTAATTCAATGCTGGTTTAAATAAGTCTCGACAACACGTTTCAGTTGAAGGAAAGCAAAACTTTGGTTCTCCTAAGCTGCATTTAAGGTGATTCGACGGTTGCCATTTTTTTGTGTCAGAGCGACGTGCGATATATAGCATCAATCCGTTCCATAATTTCAGCTACTTATGTAGCCTACTTGTCATTTTTTTCAAATTCTGAGATCGCACTTCGATTGTCACGAGACCAAAGAATTCATGTACCAAATTTGACAAAGAAATTCAACAAAATTAAAGGCAGGGTTTTTTTAAGGAAAAATATCGCACTCTTATATTGAAACTGCACTATATTTTTCCTGCGATATTTTTTCTCTGAAAAACGTTAATAAAAACGTTCTTTATTATTTTGAATTTCTTCGTCAAATTTGGTACATGAATTCTTCAGTCTCGTGACAAGAGAAGTTCGATCTCAAAATTTGAAGAAAATGACGAGTCGCTGAAATTATGGAACGAATTGATGCGATATGTCGCACGTCTCTCATGAGTCATGACACAGAAAAATGGCGTCCATCGAATCACCTTAAAAACAAGAGCGTTGAACCTTTCGATTCCAGTGACGTGGCGTGCTTTGCGATACATCGACATGGGAAAGGATCGATAAACACGGCGTGCGCTACAATCACATTAATAACCGATTCTTAGCCATAGCTTTAAATGGGGAAGTATCAATTTTCAAGCATTCGCACGCCTCGCCACTGTTCGATTCGATTTTCTTAAAACGGTTGTAAGCACGCTGGTTCCCTACTCTGCCGTGTTGAGGAAGAACACCGTATGAACCTTCAGACGTTGCCACATTTCCTTCAATTAAGACCTAATTTACTGGGAAAATGTGAATGTTTTTCTTCAATTTTTTCAGACAATTTTTTTTGCAACTTTGTCTAAAATGTCTAAAAAATTTTAGGAAAGATACATACGCATAATATTTCTCAAAAATACATGTTTTATCTGGGGCGATTTGGCAACTCTCGAATGTCCATACGGCGTTCTTCCTTAGCTCGGCAGTACTGTTGAACGGGATTCAAACAAGGATGATAATTTCACAACATATGGAAAATCGGAATCCACATTTTTGCAGTTTCACCGATCCACTGTTTATAATGTGCAAGCATCATACCAGTCAGGTCCGAATAAACAAAGGGCCGTAGCATTGAACTATGCGCCTGGAGAGAACCTCACCCCCCCTCCCCCCGATTGGAATCACTCTGGTTCCGGATATTAAATGCTCTGCTGAAATATCGCTAAACGGCCGCCGCACAAACAATTTCAATTCCCTAAAAAGCGCCATCACTTTGATGCTGACCGCCGTGCAATATTATGACGTGTTCAGTCGAATTTCAGGTCGGGCGCCCGGTAAATTCAGGAGCTCCGGCCGTATTTTTCCGATCGTGCCCACCGCTATTCAAACAATGCGTTCGCCTCGCCACCGCAATGCTGGCGCGCGGCCGGAGACTGACCGCATGAAAGCGCCTGCGTTTGATCACCTCGGCATTCGTTTTATCGGTGTCACATTATGCCCTTATCCGCGGCAATTCCTTTTCTCAAATGAAGAGTGGGAGTAGAACAGGGTTCGAAACTCACTTTTGAGTTTTCGGAGCCATGTGGCGCATCAAGCCCGATTTTTAGGCGCCATTGAAGATTTTTTAGGGGCCAAATTGACTATTTGCCAATATAATATGGCGCATTTAGGGGAAAGTTCGACGCAAGTTTTTTTTGTAACAGAACTAGTGAGTACCTGTAACTCGGGGAAGACAAAAGCAACAGGAATGAAATCGTGAAGAAAAGAAAAAGCTTTCACTTGTAGTGCTGAAAATTGTGAGTTTTTTTAATTCAAATAAAGAGCCTCCCAAAAAAGAGGCTAATTTTGGCCCCTTTTTAGGTATTCGATTCGACCATCGGACCAAGGTTTAAATGGAAGCTCATATTAACAGAAAACTCAGGAAAAAATTTCAAGATGAGTATAGGAACCGTTTTCGAGTTACGGGGGGGGCAAAGGGGTCACAATCCGGCCTAATTTTTTGCTGTTTTCTTGTAGAATTGATGTATTGGCGGGGTTCTTATCGTTGTTTACGTATGTGAAGCACATGGATTTCTACGTGCTTTTACACGTAGAATCGATTTTTAACGTTGTCGAATCGATATACTGATCAGTTTAATCGATTTTGAACGATTTATTAAGGAAAATCGATGATTTTTCAGGATCGAAATTGTTTATTTTCGATTCATGAATGAATAAATGCACCTGAAATGACTGAAGCACACGTAACCCTATGTATTTTGATACGTAGAATCGATTTTTTACGTTGACGAATCGATTTATCTATCGTTTGTATCGAATTTTTGCGATTTTTTACGGAAAATCGATGACTTTTCGGAATTAAAATCGGGTTTGCTTCATCCGAGATCGGAGATATGTACCCAACATGATTGGAGCACATTGACTCTTACGTATTTTTATACGTAAAATCGATTTATAACCTCGATAAGTCGATATATCGATAAATTGTATTGAATTTTTGCAATTTTTTGCGGAAAATCGATGGTTTAGCGGGATTGAGATCGGTGTCTCTCCATCCCAGATCGGAGAAAATTGTACCCTTTATGGTTGGAGCACATCAATTCTTACGTATTTCTATACGTAGAATCAATTTTAAACGTCGACGAGTCGATATATCGATCTGACATACCACAACTATTGCGATTTTTTACGAATATTCGATGGTTCTTTTGGACTGGCATTGGAAACATCTACCAGATATGACTGGAGCACATCGATTCGTTTGTGATTATTCTCGCAAAAACAATTTTTAAGAGTCGATACATTGGCTGGTCATATTGACTTCTTGTGATTTTTATGGAAAATCGATTTTTTGAACAGAAATGAAATTGGTTACTAACGGTCCCAGGGTGGAGATATGATATGCACCTGACACGGTCGGAGCACGCCGTTTCCACGTACTTTTACACGTAGAATCATTTTTAAGGTCGGGCACCGATCTCAATCCCGATAAATCATCGATTTTCCGCAAAAAATCGCAAAAATTCAATACAATTTATCGATATATCGACTTATCGAGGTTATAAATCGATTTTACGTATAAAAATACGTAAGAGTCAATGTGCTCCAATCATGTTGGGTACATATCTCCGATCTCGGATGAAGCAAACCCGATTTTAATTCCGAAAAGTCATCGATTTTCCGTAAAAAAATCGCAAAAATTCGATACAAACGATAGATAAATCGATTCGTCAACGTTAAAAATCGATTCTACGTATCAAAATACATAGGGTTACGTGTGCTTCAGTCATTTCAGGTGCATTTATTCATTCATGAATCGAAAATAAACAATTTCGATCCTGAAAAATCATCGATTTTCCTTAATAAATCGTTCAAAATCGATTAAACTGATCAGTATATCGATTCGACAACGTTGAAAATCGATTCTACGTGTAAAAGCACGTAGGAATCCATGTGCTACACATATGTAAACAACGATAAGAACCCCGCCAATACATCAATTCTACAAGAAAAGAGCAAAAAATTAGGCGAGATTGTGACCCCTTTGCCCCCCCGTAACTCGAAAACGGTTCCTATACTCATCTTGAAATTTTTTCCTGAGTTTTCTGTTAATATGAGCTTCCATTTAAACCTTGGTCCGATGGTCGAATCGAATACCTAAAAAGGGGCCAAATTTTGGGAGGCTCTTTGTTTTTCATTCTTTATGTGACCCCCTATGAGAATCCAGATTTTCAGGGGCCACGTTGGCGCAGACCCTTAGTTTTTTAGGCGCATTTGACGCGTTTGCGCCTGTGAGTTTCGAACACTGCTGGTAAGAGTCTGCATATGTTGCTAAGATTGTGCAGATCTTTCTCTCAATTATTGGCAATTCATATTGTGAAAATATTATTAAATATACCTCATAAATATTACGGTCACGAACAAATGCACGATCGTAGCAACACCTGATGACTATTTACCGGGTTTTAAATTTCCTTTCTGCAAAAATTCCGCGTGCTCCTATCGAAAAAGAGAAATTATTTCTCTTTCTCTCGTCCCAATCTCTTACCTTCTTCCACCTAATGGCCCAGCGGGCAAGAAATGAATTAAAGCATTCTGATACATGTCTCTTCACCCAAAGTTCAAGCAAAACACGATTTTAGCGACGAAAACGACTGAGTCTTTCGCACAGTTTTTGTCCGTGCACAATCTTGCAACGTCTCAACGCAAATCAGATGTATAATCCTCTGTCACAGCATATTCGATGATGTTTATATGTTTTTAGTGCAATTATTTTTAGTAGTGGTTTTTAGTACTAGAGTTTTAACCAGAAATGTTTACCGGTTTTTTAAGTAGTTGTAAGTGTTATAAAATGAGAAATAACTTCACGATGGTTAAATATAAGCGCGACAAAGACAGTGTCTTACATGTATGAGGGTTTCAAGTATTACAAATTTTGCCCTCAAAAGTCCAGTATTCCCCTCTCATTTATTTGTGTAGAATCGCAATACTTTCCGGATTATTTGACGATGAAAAGCAGAGGCTCTGCAGTGTTTCAAAATACTGCATTAAAATCTAGTAATGCTCACGTTACAGAATCAAAAGCGTGCGAAAGAGATAAATACGTTATAAGCAATTTCCAGAAAAATAGCAGAGCACTCAATGCACTCCCAGATCTGGCAACGCAGGGACGACACACATCCGTAGCATTTCAAAATTGGGCCGAGCGGGCGGAGAACTTGATGCAATTTTAATTCATTCCGAAATTCGTTCAACTTAATTAAACTCCGGACAACTTCTTTGACAAAAAGAATTTCCAACGACAGCGCTCCCCCTCCCCCCAATCCCACGCCGGTGACCCGTTCCCATTCGTGGGGTTCATACTCCCGCTTGCCGTGTCTAGCCAGCTCATCTTTCATCAAAGGTTTTGTTCTTGCGAACTTTCGCGCGGATGCCTTGAAGTGCTCTCACCCCAGCCAACGGAAACTTTCCCGATTGCTCTCTTGTGGATATGCGTGGATGAATAATTTCAGCCCCTTTTTCAGCCACCCCTCTCGCCCCCGCCCGGCAATTGAAGCGCACCTGGAATGTTCCTTCGGAGGAAGCTTCGCTTTGAATCTAGTGTATGAGATTTGTGCGTGTTGAAATAGGCGATGCAGCATCACGTACACACACTCATCCACCGTGAGTTTTTCTGCGTATCCCCTCCGAGATCGTATAGAATCCATGCTCGCATTGTACCACGAAACAGTTCTTTTCTGCAGAATCAATATGAGCGACGCGTCTAGGATTTTGAAATTTAGAAGGCTGATGATAGACGAGTATGCCGTGCTAAGGAAAAACGCCGTATGAACATTCAAAAGTTGCCAAATTTCCTGTGATAAAACGTTTATACTGGAAGGAATTCGTGCATATTTATCCTTGATATTTTCAGATTTTAGATCAAAGTGCAAACAATATTGTCTGAATAATTGGAAGAAAAATATTCACAACTTTCCCAGTAAATTAGTATTTTATCAAAGGAAATTTGGCAACATCTGAAGGTTCATGCGGCTTTTTTCCTTAGCACGGAAAAAAAGATCACGCGGTTGTTGGATGGTTTCGGCATTTCCAGTTAATTGTGTCACTACCTCAATAAATTAGGATATTGACCTGAATGTTGCAGTACTACCGCTATTAATTTGAAACGCCCATCACCCAACAAATTTTGGTGGTACCACAATTTTGGGAGATAACCCTTGATACTTTTTTTCGTGAATATTTACTATAGAACTATACTTCACTAACTTGTACGAGGTTAAAATCAACGATCCTTCGTAGATGGTAAATCACTGATGTATGTTAATCGATTATGTTAAACTACATCAGTTTTGGTTAGAGTTTTTTGGACAACACGTATCTCTCGAAATTATTCTCAGAAATACATATTTATTCAGGGAAATTGTGCAACTCTCAAATGTCCATACGACGTTTATCTTTCATGTAGCGATATCGTGAAAGTTACATTTATTTGGACGTATCTATGCCAAAAGGAACTATGTGCATAGGGTTTGCGTGTAACATAGTTGCTTTTAGCATAAATACGTCCAATTTCTCCGAATTTGTATTCTACATTTTTCTATTCACTTGAGAGTTAAATTATGCAGGATTTGATCGTCTCATATTCTTGCGTATTGTGAGGATAGTTTCAGCTCATCAACACCAGTCCTGATAACATATTGTCTGAGGTATTCTCAGTTGCATTGTTCCCATACATCGGTTTAAGGAGAGGAATGAGGTTTTAGGATCTAAAATCAACCGAACCACCCTGAAGCTGCATTCGACATGTCAAGTACGGTGCAGGAAGTTTCAATCGTGGCTTTAGAGTGGGATAGGCGTGCACGTGAAAGGCAGGGCGAGTAATAAACGAGGTTCGTTGCAATATCATCCGGTTACACATTATGCGAACCTTTGCTGGAACTTATCCTTAGATTTAGAATTCTATACATTTTTGACAAGAGTTGTGTATAATATCGTCGAAATTATGGCCTTAATTTTAAGAAAATAAAGGTTTTTAATTGTTTTTCTTTTCTTTACTTTACTTTTTTTAATACGCGGAAATTGTACTTTACACCCGGAAGTGTTCTTATCTTGTTTCTGGCTTTGATGCTGAAGTTGTTTTATTGACTTTAATGTAAGCTCAATATCAAGAAACACGACATTAAAAACTTCAGTTTATGAGAAAATTCAACGATATTTTTTAACTTTTACATTCTTATGAACGCGTTACGTGAATCAATAATGTTTTATAGCTCCTGAATTGGAAACAGGCTTCACTTTACATAATTATAGGGTGGCGTATGAAACATCGAAGGCAATATTTTAGAGCTCAAGATAATTTACTGAGGCCCATTTTTGTCGGTCAAAAAGTTTGACAGCTTGATCGACGGGCCGAACAAGAACGCGGCTCACAGTGGATCGAGTCAATTAGAGAGGTCGGACATGAAATGTTTGACTAAAACTGCAAATTTTGATGTTTATTTCGTCACATTTTAAGTTTTGTGAGGTGCCCCTGGAAGAAAATTTTACGAGGAAGCAAATGGAACCACTTTTAAAACCTCAAAGTTTTGTATAAACGCGGAGTTACAAGCGTTTAAAGTTTCCAATCTCTACTATTTACTGCAAGCCCCTGTGCGGGGCGCGGCGCATCGTCGTCGTCGCCTCAATGACAACGCCTGAATGCAACTTTGCCGTTTTTTAATTTTGTTTTTTTTTTATTTGCGTTTTTTAATGCATTACAGCGTCTTTACAGCGCTCTCATGCGGATTTAGAAACAATTAAAAACATCAGTTTGCGGATTTAATACTGGAGAATGCGGCAAAGTCGATGATTCATTTTCGCCAAAATGGTTAGTTAGGCGATATTGTTCCTTAGCCTTCGAGGCCGAAAATTATATATTTGTGTTTTCCGCGATGAAAATATCACCCGCATTTTAAGTTCCCATCCGTCGTTTTTCATTTCTCCTTCAATAGTATCAATTTTCGTCAAGTATGTACTTGGCGGGAAAATAACACCTCCGATAGAGCAATTTGGCTCTCGGCACCTCCAACTTTCTTTATCGCAGATTGCGAGGGAAACGGGAAGGATAAGTCTGATAGATTCTGACAAGACACTCGTTGCCCCTAATTCCCGAAGTTACACCGACGAGGACGGGCTCCCACACAGAGACAGACTCAGGACCACTGCGCCCGACTTAGCCCGAAATCGGAGCCGAAATCTCTCTGGAAGGCGGTGAGTCACGTATTGTGGACACACTTCGCGGGCGTCAAGAGCGCCAGGACCGTCGTCAATACAATCAACATCCGGTGGATGCTGACATGCTGAGGAAGAATACCGTATGAACCTTCGGACGTTGCCGAATTTCTTTTAATAAAAATCGAATTTTCAGAGGATTCTTTTTAAATAATTTGTCAGCCGATATTTGGGCGAATTTTATTCGTGAAAAGATCGAAATTATCTGAAAATTTCAAGAGGAAATGTTCATAAGTCTCCTTAAAAATAAACATTTTATTGGAGGAAATTTGGCAACTCTAGAATGTTTAAACGGTGTTTTTTCGCAGCAAGGCAGAATACAGCGATGGACGGTGTTGGTGCGTGGCTCAAAAGCGCCGATTCCTCAGTTGAATCGGATTCCAGGTCCCTGAGAACTTTGCCGTGTTTCCGAAGAGAACAGTTAGCGCACAAATGAAGTTTCCAAAAAATGGACTTAGTAGGATTCGAGGGGAAGATTTTATTGAATGATGCGTGAAATTTTCAATTGTCTGTCAATATATTCCTGGGAATTCTTCGACTCGTTCGAAATCCTCGAATTCACCTTCCACTATACAGGGAGGGCCTTATTCATATCATTTTGTGCGAGATTGCAGCATGAAGATGTCTGCTGTATACTTGCGTAATCACTGTATTAAAAAAATAAATACTAATTTAAAAAAAAAAAAAAAAAAAAAAAAAAAAAAAAAAAAAAAAAAAAAAAAAAAGCAAACAATTTTCAAAGCCAGAAGTTGACAGAATCAGGTATGCGGTCTTCTCAAGACAAGAAAATGATAAACGGAAACTTTTACAAGCAAATTCTTTGTTTTCGTGCAATTTTGAGTATTCATCCAACAGATTCGGATTGAAACTCGAAAAGTCGAGCGGAAAGTTGAAAATCGACAAATTTTACCTTCGATTAAGCGCGCCATGCACATGTCACGCTTTATTGATCGTATTCGATACATCGAACAAGTGAAAGTGTATCGATATCGATTGGTTCAACGTATAAATATAGCCTCAAAAGTCAATTAAGTAATCTCAGAAAACGGGTTTCTTGTGATGCATTTTTTATTCTTATCAGTATAAAATAGCAATGAAAAGTGAAATTGTTGGGAATTGGCTCGTTTTCAGCTCTTGGGAGTTTATTTCTGAGAAAATTAGTGGCAACGTTCATTGTCTTACGAAATTTCCCGGAAGAAAAAGTACGTAAATCGCAAATCTCTGCGGCATGCAAAAGGCAATCAATATTGGCGTCACTGCTCTCTTATTTTTCTCCCGCCGGGTCCAAGATCTACGATGTATCGTGAATGGATGAGTGCAATCTAGCGACACCGCTATCGTGCCGCTGTTGCACTTACAACAGAGTGCGCCTTGGCTCGCTTGACTGAGCGATGACATTTGAAAGTCGTTTCAACTTAACTTTTCCACTGCGAGCTTAATTAAAATTGCGGATCTCGTTCCGCTTTTTCGGTTCGCGAGCCCAGGGGCCCCGAAGCTCATTCGAAATGCGAGCTTTTAAATTTGGAAGTTGCGGAGTTATGGTGACAGTGTGTTGCTGAACTTCCGAAGTCTGGAAGCGGAGGAATACTCGGATGAATATCAACAACTTCGAAGAAATGCGTTGTGAAATCTGACTGGAAACGCTACATGAGTTTTTCCCCTCTCTAACAAGTTACACTGAAAAAAAAAGATTGGTAGAATTTACCATTCCTTCACGCTGCGTGAAATACACACTTCACGCTGTATTTCGCACAGTGTGAAGGAATGGTAAATTCTGCAATAGGAGTGCGGTTACCTGTACCTGTGCCAGTATATAGTAACGGTTACCTTTCCTCTGGCAGAATTGACTCTGAATTGACGCTGTGTGAAATACAGCGTGACAAAATGGTAAATTCTACCAATCTTTTTTTCCAGTGTAGCTGCTGGACTTTGTTTTATCGTTGGCAAAATTTTCCAGTTCGAGGTCATCTCCGTTGACCAGGCCGAAAACTGGCCGATGTTTTCCCCAGTCCAAGAAATAGGCAGCCAGCTTGTGGAGTGGACGGCCTTAAGTCTAAAAATTACGACATCGTTTATCGTTTATTTTAACTGCAATCCACTGCTAACCAATGAATGTTCTCCACTGATCAATTTCTCGACATTTTTTTTAAAAAAAAACCTTAAAAGTATCAGAATAAAAACCAATACAATTTTCAAAAGTTTACAGGTTACGTGAAGCAAGTTCACAATTTCTTTCAATTATTTTGGGAGTTATTAGTTAAATTTACAATTTATTTTATCTTTTTTTACAAACCGAGTATGGGTATGAACAAAACCGGTCAATAGAAATTCGTTTCATCAAGGGAGATATGAATGAATTAACAGAAAAATGGTAATTCTCGGCAAAAATATCCATCAAACTTTTGTCAGGAATTATTTCAATAATTGGAAATCAGAAAATCCATGAAAGCTTGAAATTCGTTGACTACTTACAGAGCAGTACTTTATTTGTAGGAAAAGGATTATAAGTTGCAATGCCTCGTTTCTCTACGTAGACACTCAGTTGTTCCAGTGCTAAAACTAACGACAACCCCCATGCATCTATAAAGAAAGAAGCGAGAGTGCCTTCAATTTTAAAGGCGTAATAAACACATCAGTGGAGCACGATTAGTTGCTTCAAGGCGCCACAATCGACTCACAAGTCACAATCAGTGCATAGCATTTGTACATACGAACGCCACAACCAACTCACAATCAGTGCAGCATTCGTAGGTCAAGATAATGACCGATTTCTGAAGCTGTAAGAAGAGCGGAAGTGCCCTCAATTTGAAACATGCAACACGCACATCCTTGGAACACGAATAGTTGCATCAAGGCGCCACAATCGACTCACAAGTCACAATCAGTGCATAGCATTTGTACATACGAACGCCACAACCAACTCACAATCAGTGCAGCATTCGTAGGTCAAGATAATGACCGATTACTGAAGCTGTGAGAAGCGAAAGTGCCTTCAATTTGAAACATGCAACACGCACATCCTTGGAACACGAATAGTTGCATCAAGGCGCCACAATCGACCCACAAGTCACAATCAGTGCATAGCATTTGTACATACGAACTCCACAACCAACTCACAATCAGTACAGCATTCGTAGGTCAAGATAATGACCGATTTCTGAAGCTGTGAGAAGCGAAAGTGCCTTCAATTTGAAACATGCAACACGCACATCCGCGGAACACGAATAGTTGCATCAAGCCACGGCAGCCAACTCACAATCAGTGTAGTGTCCGTGGGTGGAGACAGCTTAATCAGTATGAAGAATACTGTCGTGCTAGGGAAAAACGCCGCATGAACCTTCAGGCGTTGCCAAATTTCCTTTGATAAAAAATGAATTTCCTTGTAAACATATTGCTATTTTCCTTTCAATTTTTTAGATAATTTTGTTTGCAGTCTCTCTTGAAGTTCTCGAAAAAATCATGAAGAAATAATCATATTTTTCCTAAAAAAAATAACATTTTATGGGATGAAATTTGGCAACTTTCGAATGCTCATACGGCGTTCTTCCATAGCATATCACAGCAGAATGGAGATGTTGCATGTGTGAGGGATTTGCAATTTGACTGCTATTTCTTATGTAAAAGTTCGCAAGAAACACGATGGTGCCACTGGTTTTCTCTGAAATCAACTCCCAAGCTCTAAAAAAGCTCTCAAAGTGAGGCCGAAATGGAGGGGATATCCCGCCCTACTCTGAGAGTCCACATCTACATCAAAACAAACTCTCCATGCAACGATAGGGAGCAAATACATTAGCAGGGTTGCCGTATTTTCAGTTTTGGAGTCCCCAAATGAAGTGGCAGCCCTGTCAATGTATTTGCTCCCTATCTTTGCATGGAGAGTTTGCTTTGATATAGAGGTGGACTCTCAGGGTAGGGCGGGATATCCCCTCCATTTTGGCCTCACTTTGAGAGCTTTTTTTGAGCTTGGGAGATGATTTCAGAGAAAACCAGTGGCACCATCGTGTTTCTCGCGAGCTTTTACATAAGAAACAACAGTCAACTCGCAAATTCTTCACACATGCAACATTGCAACATTTCCATAGTGCGAACAACGGACCTTTTTACGGAAAATTCCAGCAATGCGATCATCCCGGATTCACGAGGGAAATCCCGCGGGATCGCGCGACGCTGCACCGATACTGACGTCAGTGTCGATAACATCGGGCACGGCGGCCGGCTCACCTGTCCTGGCGGCCCGATGATTGACGGGCATTGTGCCGCGCCGCGGATGACAATCCACGCCCGTGACATGATAATCACGACGCTTTTTCCGCCGCGACCAAATCGCCGAAAACTCCGTCGAGTCCGCCTTTTAAAGGGATTAATTTCGGACGAAAACCGACAACGTCTGATCTATCGGCTCATCCGTCGAGGGTCAGGGTCCTATGACTCAATTTTGAAGGGTCTCAATTTCAACCGTAAATAGGCTTTTATCGGGCCCTGTCACTGTAATGTCTCTACTTTTGCTGCGTCGAAAAAGCTGCGCAACGATTCGGCCGTTTTGGCTAATAGTTATGGAAATCCTTCATTTTCAAAGTCTTTTTGGGATATCGACGGAGTAAGTCCGGAACCACGTATGCGGTGTTTGAATATCTCCGTCTCTATATTATTTTTTAAAGGAGAACAAATTGACATGATTCCTTGAAGTTTCTGCAGAATTTTCTTGGCACAGAGAAGAAAAATCACAGCAGTTTTTAAGAATTTCCGTTGAGTAGTTTTCCGTTTAAAAAATCTTCTTCTCTCTAAATAGTCATCTTTTTACTGAGAGTTAAGACAATCTATACTCGATCATGGAGTCACAAACGGGAATAATGATTGCTTCAATTGAAAGTTTTTCGTAATCTTTGATCGGCCCATTCTCAAATTCCTTTCTCCGTTCCTCCTCTGATTCCGTTTGTTCCTTGCTGAACCCGTAATTCCCCGGTCCATTCCAGATTATAATCTTTGCAATTGGTGAAAATTTATTCTTTATTCCCGTTTGTGACATTGTGGAGGCCTAAAATACGGGAACCAATCAGAAATGGATTCACATTGTCTCTTAATATAAAGGGACTCTATCCTCAGTAGCACGGGAGATGAGGCGCATGGTTATTGAGTTTAGTCATTGATGTCTTGCAACTCTTCCGTAGAGTCCCTTTATACCCAGAGTTAAAACAACTCACTTTTGGTTGGGCTGAAAGTGGCCTAAAAAAATCCAATTCTGATTGGTTCTCGCTCATGGAGGCCGAAACGAGTGCACCAAGATGGCGGTACCTCGAATGTGAGCAAGAATAATGAAAATATTACCTAATTGTGGTGTATCAAGAGTAAATTGTTATTTCCATCGGTCCAAAATGAAAATAGATTAAGAAATTATTCACAAACCAATCTCATTTTCTTTTTAATTGATCAATTTGTTGATGTTGTTGTTTTTGTGTGACAGACATCGCAGGATTCCTGATCCTTATCCCTCAATATCATTCGTTTGGGTGCACTCGTTTCGGCCTCCATGGCTAGCCAAGGCCGGCTGCCAGTCAGCTGATAATCGAGTTGTCTTAACTCTGGGTATAAAGGGACTCTACTCTTCCGAGGAGAACTTGAAACAGAGTTTCCGACTCCGCTTGGCGTCGCGGCCTGAAATAATTTGCATACGTTTTGTTTCAGCGTTACTTAGCGGTGCCAGTTGGGAGCTGAAGTGCGGGTGCGCGCTGCGCGGGGCAACGGTGCCTCGGATTGCATTAGCGCTCATATTACCATTTAACATTTGACTGAGCAAATAAATTAGGTTAATAATGAAAAGCTATGTGTCTGGCTCGCAATAATCTCCATCGGATCCGAATGAATACGTGGCGGGCCGCGGGAACAAATTAAAACAGTAGCGGGCTGCCTGCCTCCTCTAATGCGCCGACATTTTGTCGGTAAGTTACGGGTCCGAATTAGCGGGCCCCGCTGTGCCGCTATTTGCATAAACTCTTTACGTGGTTTGTGCATGTTATGCCACCCCCGGTGAGTCCTCAAGGAGGCAACGCTTTTGACAATTAATCGATAGCCTCCGTTGCCACCCCCCGCTATCAAGACGAAGGTCGCATTTCTGCCAAGGACTACGTTCGGTCTCTTTACTCCTGAACTCGATGGGTCAGTTGCGCTGGTAACAGAATCGTGTTCTGATGCTTGATTCTTGTAGATTAGCTGAACATAAAAAGCTCTGTCGAAACAGCAGCTTTCTGTGTTCAATATTAACCGAGATATCGGCTTTTGAAAAGTCGGGTTTTTGATGTCATTCACCGCGGTGGTGCATAACATGGTCTGTGCACTCACGGTGGATGGCGTCATAAATCGAATTTTTCAAGGCGCGATATCTCGGTTAATATTCAACGTAGGCCAAACAACTTGTTTGGTATGGTCATGTCAATAGGATGACTGAAGAGAGGCTGCCAAAAAAGATGCTTGATTGGGTTTCTCCTGGGAGGAGACGTAAGGGACGCCCAGTGAGAGGTTGGTGACAGGGGGTGTTGAGTGAGATGAGGGAGTGTCAACTCCCTGATGACCTGTGGGAAGACCGAGCTTTGTGGCGATTAGGCGTCGTAAAGCGCCAAAGAGCGCTATAAAAGCGACTCATATGTATGTATACTCAACGTAGGAAGTTGCTGTTCGGACAGATCTTATTATTTTTAGTTGATCAGGAAGAATGAAGCATTAAAACACGATTCTGTAACTAACGCAACTGACCCATTCCAATAAAACAACAATCCATATTCAGATATTGCACTGAGACATCTTCGTTTCATGTTGGCAAAAATGACGATCTCATTCAAAATCGAGGCGCCGGGATGCAGAAAAGGCATTTTTGGTTGCGGTGTTTCAAAATCTTTGATACTAATGCTATATTTTAGAGTTTTTCTTTGATTGAATCTTCTTGAATGCTATATTTTAGAGTTTCTACGTTTTTCTTTTAAAATTTTTTATTGTTTCCGACTGAAAATGACTCAGTGTTGAGTCGAAACGTCTCGGGTTTCATAATTGTGTATTTTTAGCCTTGTTTCCCGTTTTTTTCATCTTTGTTGTTCCACTGCTATATTTTAGAGGGGAAACTGCTCGGTGAATTTTCTGAAATTTCTCGTTTCCAACATTGTAAAATCATGAGGAAAACTCATTAAAAGTTTCAACGAGTTCCATTCATTTACTGTAATCAATATGGGTGAAACGTTTGCTGAGATTCTGAAACACCACAATAAAGAAATGCCATTTTTGCACCCAGCGCTTTAATCCTTGACCAGCTTGACCGCTGTGTTGGATGAGAACGTTAACCGCTAGTCATCAAACCGTGTAGCATGTACAATGGACAAAGTTTTTTACAGCAGACAGGTTCTACGAGAGGGCTTGTAATTGGTTAAAACAATTATTCGAAGGCCAATGCCAAGGCAACTAAGTGACCATGCATGTTTGATGATAAGCAAGGTGGTAAAATAGTGCTGAGTTCACACTATTTTTACATACCTTGTCACATACAGTTCGGGCCACATTCCTTGGTGTATTTTTTCGTTTGATGCTGAATAAGGCAACCCTGCGAAATGAGAGAGCCATCGAAGGAGTAGCGGGAAAATGCAGATATTTTATGCGAGCCTTGCATGCGAATCCGTAATTTAAATTGCTCATTTTCTTTTGACCTCACAAACACACAGCACAAATTGTTTCTAATTATTTTGTTGTGGAATGTGCTACCGTCGGGAGGGGTGATCGAGTCTGATAGTTGACGTGAAGTCTCAATCGGAGCTAATTCAAAACGGGGCAAATACAACAAATAAAATTCTAAGTTTAATGTTGAACCAAAGACATAAAGACGGAGCGCTCGTATCTAAAAGCACGGGGAAAAAGTGAAGCTAGGTTCGGCGCTGCGCGCTTGTGTGAGTGTGTAAATGAGCGCGGGAATCCATGGCGGCAAACGGAAATTTGATTTGAACTTGTCCTCTTGATTTTTCCTTATTTCTTCTTCGAAACGTGTTTTAAATGCTTAAAACGATTATATTAAGAAAGTTCGGTCTGCGTCCTAATATATTACACCTACTTTTGCTCGGTAACAGGCAGTAATCTCAGATAAAGTTAGTTTTTCTTCTGCTTATGGTGGTTCTGCAGGTTCAAACAGGCCGTTACAGTTCTAGATCTACGTTACTCCCAAATGAAATCAGTCGGTCGACGACGGACCGAAACTAACCTAAAGTTAATAAAATATGAGTGTGTACCTGAATTTGGGCAAAAATCAACCTAAAATACTTTGTTTCCGCAATTTTATTTATTAGTTCCCGCCCTACATTTGAATTCAAACTTGTCCCGATTTCGCCGCCAATCCTCTAGCCAATAGTAGAGGTGATTGAAAAGAAGCTCTAGAAGCTTCATTTTTTGCTTTTAGTGCTCCGTCTTTATGTCTTTGTGTTGAACACGCCCTCATTTTTTCCGGGGAGGAGGGGGTGACGTATTCAAGTGTGCATTCGCAGAGAAAAGATACGAGATGTTAGAGCTTATCAATCTTGAATAGGTAACAGTGTTTTCCCATAATTGGAGAGAGTTGAGGGAAACGAATCACTTGTTATACTTGCCTAACCACGAGCATGCATTATAGTACGCAGGTCTACGTGTATTTCGAAGTTTTTCTTTGAATTTTATTTCATATCAAAGAAAATGGAAGGCCAGTTTTTTGGAGCACTTGCTTCATGGACTGTAACTCGTATTT
This sequence comes from Bemisia tabaci, assembly GCF_001854935.1. Classification (NCBI taxonomy): domain Eukaryota; kingdom Metazoa; phylum Arthropoda; class Insecta; order Hemiptera; family Aleyrodidae; genus Bemisia; species Bemisia tabaci. Next base: position 1,119,245 of record NW_017547189.1, read on the forward strand.
GAAACCAAATTGTGTGTCTGTTTCTCTGGACATCATTCGGCACCGTTAAGCGTTAATAGTTATAAAAACGCGCTACAGTATTTAATACTGTAGCTTTTATGATAAGAAGATGGTCTTCAAATTCGAATTGCGCATATATTTAAATATTCCTGACAATTTTACAAATAATTTCATATGAAATATCCGTATAGTATTCGTATGCCTTTAAGTTTCTGCTTCGTTGTATTAATTTCAGACCTCGCTAATTCTGTGTTTTTTACCCTAAATTCTACTCTCCATTTCTTTTCTTTCTTCAGCAGTGTAAAGGTTTAAAGAGATTTCACTAAAAAAAAAAAAAAAACCGTTTCTGAATGCTTGTGCTACTCGAAAATACTCAGCTTTTAATCGAAATTTTAATTTGTTTTTCTACCTTTTTGAACTTCAAAACTCAAACCGTAAACTCCGGTATAGTGTACATTTTTGGGTATTGACAAGATGATTACGGTACGATGATTCCAATTTTCTAGTTCTTCGTAACTGAAATATTTGTTTTCAAAAAGGGACAAGTCCATTTTTGCATGAGGGTTGGCTTGCATAAAAAGACATGCCATAACTTAGACACATCTAGCAATAGGTTTATTCCCTTTTTAAAACAACTGATTCAACTGAAGCCCTCCGTCCCATAAATAGTCAAATTGGACGTATTTAAATCAAAAGGAGCTATATCCATTCTGACACGAGCCAGGGCCGGACTTCTTTGACTTGAGTTAATGATTTTAACTTCCGCCTCCGCGCCGCGCCGACCGCACCGTGTTTGGCGCAATGCGTGAAGTATTCACGCAGTCTGGTAGGCGCAATGCGTTTCACGCTGACCGCACTGTGTTTGGCGCAATGCGTGAAGTATTCATGCATACTTGTGGGCGCTATCCGTGTCACGCTGATCACAATAACCGCACTGTATTTGATGCAATGCGTGAAGTATTCGTGCAGTCTTGTAGTCGCTAATATGTGTTACATGCCGATCGCCGCGCCGAGGACTTCTCCTTTTCATCTCAAGTCCTCGTTATCATTTTTCTCCAAGTCGCGCCGTTCCAGGGCAAATTGTGTGTTTGGTTTCTCTTTTAACTCGACTAATTAAAGGTGCTGTCTCTTGTATCACTGAAAGGCAACAAAATTAGAAATTCTATACTCTCAGGAAATGAGAGATTTTTTAGCCTTTTCTCGTTTGTAATTTTTTTTTTTCTGAATCCGATTTTTTTGTATACACTGGTAAAAAAAAACCCTCTTGGTTCAAGAGTGCAGTTTCTTGTCGCCGGATTTAAGAGTCTGGACTCTTGTTTCAATGCAAAATTCGCTTGAATCAATGCAATATCTGCTTGAATCAATGCAAAATCCGCTTGAAACAAGAGTTCAAGACTCTTAAATCCGGCGACAAGAATCTGCACTCTTAAGTCAATGCAATGCGGCATTGGTCCAAGAGGTTTTTTTTACCAGTGTACCTACATTTAAAAAAATTGCAAAATTTGCCGCCCCCTAGATTTTCCGCCATGGGCCGTGGCCCATGTGGCCACCCCCTTAATTCGGCCCTGACACGAGCCCTCATAAAATCTACGGGAGCACACGTTTGACATAGCTTTTGTCAAAATGGACATAGTTCCCTTTGATTTCAATACGTACAATTTAGGTTAAACCACACGAGCAGTGTCTTCTAATCCATAATATGATCTTCAAGTGAAGAAAAGTGCAAAAAGTGATTCAAATAACCAAGTTAATATCGTCTAGTACTCAGTCGCACAGGGTACGATCCCGACCTTAATCCACTTCTCATCTCTCGCGCAACAGAGCCTCCTTTCTACAAGAACGGAACCAAGGCGCTAACAGGGTGCCCACCCGGGGAGCAGGGGTGGTTACGCAAGGGGGAGGGGGGCATGCGGTGGTGGTTTACGAGACATCTCGGCGTGGGTTACTGACGCTTATTCGCGACATTCACGGAAGCAGGAAGGCCATTGAGCGCGAGTACCAGACAAAAGACACGTCTTATAACGCCACACTTTGTCTCAAACCCTCTGACGAGCTCCAACTTTCTGACGCAATGTTGTCTTGCCGGATTTTACCTTAAACCAACTTTATGTGCAAGCTTTTCCTGGAACAGACCATGCTCCATAGTTGTTCTATCAAAGTCTTCCCGGAGTAGAGAACTGTCCGTGTCGAAGTTTTCTCTTCGGGCTCCGCGGAAAGAAGATTTCACCTGGAAACGCCTTCATTTTCTCTGAATATTTCCCGCTTTGCGTGACAGTTAGTTTAGTTGCTCATAGTCAACTCTAACCTAATTGAAATCCAACAGAGGGAAAAAAATGAAACATTTTCCCGGGATAAATTAAAGACAACAGAGAATTTGCACGTGTTCAAAATTTGATGAAATTTGTGTCTACCTAAACGGGGATAACCTTGGTTCATTATTTGATTAATTATTGGAGGAACTATGTCAAAATTATCTAATCTGCTAAGATACATGTGTTTAAATGAGAAATACCGCCAGATGACGTCATTAGCTGGTGCATTTTCTCATTTTTATACTACTTCCCACATTCGGAAAAATAAATAATACAAAAAAATGCGAAATCAGCTCTTTTGGTACTTTCAAATGAGGCAATAAACGTTTTCGTGCGAATTCTCCATTGATATTTGTAGTATGCACTGAGTAAGGTGAAGCACTTACGCAAATCAAATTTATTCGGAGACATCCTTACGAGAATTATAGAGTAACCGATCGCTAACTTGGAGTTCAAGTATGGGGCTCTCGATTTCCTTGGAAGGAGGGGTATCGATAAGGGCCTTTTTTGGCCCCCTAGAGCACATCATCTAACTAAAACCAAACCAGGGTTCCCCCTTGACAACATATCAAAAGCTCGTTAGACGATGTGCTCGGTGTCAAAAAAGTCTCGGAGTGATGGGAGAACACGCATTTTTTGCTAAAATGCGCCTGCAGACCTATGTTCAGGAAACAGTTTATTGCCGTAAACTGCATTGAGTCAACTTGGAAAACATACATTTCCAGATTATGGGGAGGGGGGGGGGCAAAAAAGGCCCTTATCGATACCCCTCCTTTTTCAATATCAGCCAGGAAACTGTTCCTAAAGGGTGTGAGGCATCCAGAGATGGAAACTGAAATTTCATAAGGCTCGAATAAATTTCACAAAAGTTGAAATCTATTAATTTTTTTTTAGAAATATTGATTGAACCTTTGAAGGTCTGAAAGCATTTGAGATGGTCTTTCTGTTGATGCTGCGGTGTTATGCTACTCTACTGAAGGTGCCAGACACAAAGAGGAGGCAAAAAGGGGAGTTTAGAGAGAAAATCCCAACCTAACCTCCAAACTAAACGAAAACATTTGCAACGCGTGAATGTTATAGGCCTGGGGTAATCATTTCAAAATTTTGAATCACTGTTTCTAGGCGTTTCTTAGCCTCCTGAATGTATCCCCAGAAGTTTCAATATATTTCATCAAATTTCATTTGAATAAATTTCATAAAATTTTCCATCTCTGGAGGAATCCTCAGTGCTCGGGTTGCGGAGCGGCCAGGAGGCATACCCTCCAGCAGCTTAATATAAAATTCTAACTCTTGCCTTGACAACGACGCCTGGATGATGCGTTTTGTATCTCGTCACGGAGCACGCAATTAATTTGATCGTCTGAGAAGCAGCCCGCACCATCACGTCGACGACTGGGACTGGGCGCGGGTGCCTCACCACCCTCGCGCTCTTACCTACCCTTAGCATCACTCCGGCAATCTTCACCCCACGATGATAAGAACAGGTCCCAGTGCGAAGTACCCTCGCTCAGTTCCTCATGAACTTCTCCAAAGGCATCATTACTTCCTGACGACTGCGGCTCCATTTCAGAAAGTGGCACCCGCCCGTCCGTTGGCCGTCTGTCCAACGAGAGTATTAACTTTAGCCTCGTTCAATGGAGATGTTGCATGTGTGAGAAATTTGCGATTTAACTGCTGATTCTTATGTAAAAGTTCGCGAGAAACACGATGGTGCCACTGGTTTCCTCTGAAATCAACTCCCAAGCTCAAAAATAGCTCTCAAGTTGAGTCCAACATGGAAGGGATATCCCACGCCATTCTGAGAGTCCACCTTTACATCAAAACAAACTCTCCATGCAAAGATAGGGATTAAATACATTGACAGGGCTGCCACTTTATTTGGGGACTCCAAAACTGAAAATACGGCAACCCTGCTAATGTATTTGCTCCCTATCTTTGCATGGAGAGGAGAGTTTGTTTTGATGTAAAAGTGGACTCTCAGGGTAGCGTGGGATATCCCCTCCATTTTGGCCTCAACTTGAGAGCTTTTTTTGAGCTCGGGAGATGATTTCAGAGAAAACTAGTGGCACCATCGTGTTTCTCGCGAACTTTTACATAAAAACCAGTAGTCAAATCGCAAATTCCTCACGCATGCAACATCTCCATTTTAACTCTCATTTGATAACAGGCTGAGTCTACCGCGGAAGCACGTATGAAATACGTGTGATGTAGAGTCAGTGTGAATATTAGAGAGGACAGGAACACATGCGCCATTTTTGGTATTTTCTTTGTCCTGAAATTGGCCATCAATTTTAAATGCGCCAAAATAGTTTCTAAGGGGAAAATTGTGCTCTTAATGTCATTTTTTTAAGACCTTGGCTTGGTTTTTGAATTGTTTCAGATGATGAGGGTATGATTTGGTGCCAGAGCATTTCCTACTGGAATAACTCTCACTTCCTTCAATTTTAACTCTCATTTGATAATAGACTAAGTCTACCGTGAGGGCACGTCTGAGATAGACAACCTAGAGTGAGTATGAATATTAGAGAGGAAACGTGAGGCCTTTTTGGCCCCAAAATCGGCCAGCAATTTTAAATGAGTCAAAAAAGTTTCCAGGGGGAAAATTGTACTTTTTAATGGCATTTGTTTGCTTTGGCTTGGTTTTGAATTGTATCAGATTATAAGAATAGTATATGTAGTTGGTGCTAGAGCATTTCCTGCCGGAGTAACTATCGCTTCGTTCAATTTTAACTCTCATTTGATGACTGACTGAGTCTACGGTGAAGGCACACATGAAACAGTCAATCTAGAGTCAGTATGAATATTAGAGAGGATAGGTACACATACGGCCTTTTTGGCCCCAAAATCGGCCAACAATTCTAAATGAGCCAAAAGCGTTTCTAAGGAGAAAATTGTTCTTTTTAATGTCATTCTTCGAAAAGTTTGTCCTGGTTTTTGAATTTTATCGAATGATGGGGGTAGTATTAGGTGGGCCTGTTCATTTTTTCCGGCGAAAATAGTTAAAATTACCCGGGTCTTCGATGCTTTTAATGTGATTTAACCAGGAGCGAAGAGTGTTTTATCGTGAAAATGTAACCGTAGACGGTATGAATACCATGAATTTCTGATGATCCACAATCAGCACATTGGTTTTCGTAACGATTTTTTTGATGGCTTATGAAATAATTGACTATATTATCAACGTTAGTAAGGAAGATTTTAGCATTAGGGCGAAATTTTTTAGCAAAGTCCTGTGACCACGCTATCTCGTGGGTCAACCCGCGCTACGACCCGAGAACAGACCCTGAGAGTATCGCGTGCGGAGGAGAGCTGCTGTGCTAAGAAGAAACACTGTATGAGCCATCAGACGTTGCCAATTTTCCTTCAATAAATCATGAGTTTTCTTTGAAACTTGCTTTGGTTTTTCCTTAATTTTCATAAAGCAGTTTAGAAACAATTTAATCTGGTGTATTCAATGATTTGAGAGGAAAAACACGCCTCACTTTCCACTAAAATACATTATTTTAGCGAGGGAAATTCGGCAACGTTCAATTGCTCGTAGGGCGTTTTTCCTTAGGGCGAACAGGAGTGTAGCGAGCGCGGATCCCACTTAAAACACTCATCCCTCAATTCCGCACGCGTTTTCATTTCCGGCGAGATTCAATTCCGAGCGACAACTTCACTCCACTCCATGCAGCGCGATCAAAAAGCGGGGATAAATCACGATCCCCCCGGTTGCCGAAAACTTTTTCCACCCCCTCCCCCCGCCTCCGGACAGTCCCCCGTTGCGGCGGGCGGAGTGCAGGTGCAGAGCGTCGCCAGATAGCGCTGAGTGCATCTCGACGTGAGCCGGGGATGATGCGTGTTCTTACGCGATCCGAGGCTAGCGCCGGGATCTTTTTGCTGCTCTCTTCGACAGGGCCACGGTGCGGCTGGCACATCTGGCGCCTGGCCGGCTCCCGACGCAGCCCGCAGCTCACTGTTCCGGACCACGTACGCCGCCGCTCCTTCGGGACCCCCTCCCCCCCCCGGCCCTCCGTCCCCGGATCCCGGCGAGAAATCAACTCTTCGCAGACTGCCGACTTTCAAGCGAGCGTGGAGAATTTAATCAACCGGGAAGCTAAAAAATCCCCAGCGTAGGGATTCACTTTGCGCGCGGGGATCTTCGGCGGGGAGGGAGAGTGCGTGGTGTACACGAATTTGCGGCGTGCGTATTTCACCAACGGAACGAATAAAAAGCGAAAGGCAAATTTTCCTCCCGGTGAGTTTCTTTGGAGGATACGGAAGAGGGCATGGGTGTACGAAAGTGGGGTCTTGGGTTGCCTGCCCCCCCCCCCAGAATTGAAAATACTATCATCTGCGCCCCCCCCCCTTCCAGAAATTCTGGATGGTGGAAAGAAACCCTTGTTGAGGATGATTATATCCCTCAATGTAGAGTCTTAAATGAAAACACCGCGTTCATTCAGTTAGTATATTCTAAAATTTTCATCATGGAAGCCTCAAAATGAGAGAGTAAAATTTCGAACATTTTCAGGATCGACAACAATTCGGAAGTATTTTATGCTGAACATTGATAAAATAAACGAAATTTTTTCAAAGAAATTGCTGGAAAATCTGCGTCACGAGAACTTCAAAATGCCTCCAAATAGATTTCAATTTCAAAAATTTCTTAAGGCCCCCCGGACCCCCCTAGTGAAATGACATATGCACGCCTATGGAAGGATAAAGGGAACGGTTAAGTTTAACGCAGGTAATTTCCTTTTGAAGATTGAGTATCGAGATTGTGATCAACTAAAAGTAAGATGATCTACGAAGAATACTCATAGATAAAGGTGGGTGAATAGGAAACACAGAGCGCCTTCATTTTATCGTATATGTAACACTCACATCCACCGTGAGCGAATAGTTGCATTCGACCGTTTTTCAGTGGAGGGTTTATTACTTTCCTTACCTCAAAGAATCTCAAGCGAAATACGATCAATATTTTCTTTCCTCATTTTTAACTTACCAAATTTTTCAGTCAGAAATTGTTTGTTAAGTACCATGTGAGTTTTAAATACAGAAAAAGCAACACGTCTACTAGGATAACATAGGTCGCAAGACTTTTGTAGGCCAAGAAATGTTATATTCCATGATTTTGTACTCGGATATTTATGTCTACGAGCTGATATGAGAGAAACGTTCAGCTGGGTGGACACTACACACACCAGATAACACACCTAACAACACACCAGATGAATCTGCTGAAAATGTATCATTCTACACAATAAAAAAGAGAAAAACGAAATTATGCATTACGTTGAAATTCTTGGAAAAGATGATTAGTGGGGGTTAAGATTAGTGGGATAGTGACGGAACAAAACAGAGACAGTCCTTACGACGGCATATTTAACAAGGGAACCTAATATTCTCAATTTCCCACAAAAATGTTGGAGACCTCAATCTTCTCCCATGAAATCAACGTTGAGGCAGGAACGGTGCAAAACGAAATCAGATTTAAAACTCACAAGTCACGACGGCAACTTTACTTGCAAGCATTCACCGTTGTCTTGCACTTCACTGCTCGCAAGTTAATTTCAAATCACTCAAGACCTTTCTCCTTTCGGTGATCCACATTTTTTTAAATAGCGTGGATGGTTAGTTTTTCAAAGAACACGGAAAAACAGCCTCGGATGAATTTCTAGATTACCAGAATTAATTTATTAAAAGCACTCGGCGTAGCCACCACGAACGGGAAAAAAACGATTTCGCGTCTGCCTCTTGATAAAACGAGGCGCGGGGGGAACCGAAACAATTTCCTCTCCAGAAATCATTAAAGATATCTATTACACTTAGTGACACCGAACCTGGTCGAGGTTCCAAGATAGGGGCGGAAAATATGAATAGAGGGAGCGGGAAACTGCGGAGTGCACAAAGATATAAATAAACAGAACAACCTCCGTAGGAATCGTCAGAGACTCAAACGTTAAAAGAAAAAAATGGAAAATAAAAAATACTCGGAAGCGTGTTGGCCAGATGAGGGGAAAACCCGGCTGTTCGGCGAGATTCTGCCGCGGTTTCGACACTTTCGAATAAGAATTGGCAGCGCAGAATGAATCCGTATCGCCTCCGCAGTGCAAAAATGTATGAATTCCAGACACTATGTATAACCCCATTCGTTTTCGCGCTAAGTGCGAACTCAATGCTCCAGCGTTGCCGGTTTGAAACAGAACCAAAGATAAGACCTCGCACTGCCGTTCTCTCCGTGCACGGGAACAAAATGCACATTGGATCTAGAGTCCAGACTCTTGAAAACATTGACAAGAAAAAATACTCTTGATTCAATCGGATTTTTGCTTGAATCAAAACGAAATCCGCTTAAATTAAGAGGCTTGGTTCTTGATTTAAGCTAGATTCTGATTGAATCAAGAGTCTTTTTCCTTGTCGATGTTTTCAAGAGTCTTAGACTCTTGATCCAATGTGTTTTTTTTTCCCAGTGTGGTGTAATAGTTATACTTCCGGAAATCAACGCTCTGATTCGCTTGATGATGTCCACTGGAAAAAAAAGTCGCTTTGATCTTGAGTCCAGACCCTTAAAAACGTTGACAAGGAAGAATACTCTTGATTCAATCGGATTTTTGCTTAAATCTAAAGGACAACTGCCTAAATCAAGAGGCTTATGGCTCTTCAAGTCAAGGAAAACTCTGATTGAAGCAAGAGTACTTTTCCTTGTCAATTTTTTTAAGAGTCCGAACTCTAGATCCGAGCAATTTTTTTTCAGTGTCTGATGAATTGACTACCAAAAAGTTGAGCAATGGGTCTGTCGCAAGCAAGAGAAAAACAGCCGACTGGAGACATTTAAAAAAGTAAATTTGCTCGAAAATCACGTTGAACATATCAAAAAAGTCTGGAACCAACTCCTTAGTGCACAATCTGTGTGGTTTGTAGCAAGTTTTTTCAAATTTACCGCGTACGTGGGCAGTTTTTTTTGGTGGCTGGCAGTCAGGTTTGCCCGAAGAGACCTAACCCAAATAAACAAAAAATCTTGAAAATTGTTATAAACTCTCCTTGCGGAAGATTTCAATTGATACAAGGCCTTTTTTTTTGGAAAATAAAGAAAGAAGGAGAAACAAACGCCTAAAAACGATTGAAATCATCCAATATATGGATTGGATACAATGTTTTGGATGGATAAATGTTGTATTGCTGTTGGAATTTGGATCAGAATCAGTATCTACTTTTCAATCAAATCCTGAAGAAAGCTAGCTAAATCCTGGATTTGGTTAATAATAGCGCGACTTAGTCCGATGTAAAATATCATACAAATCATGATACAAATATACTAAAAGTACCTATGTGCACTTTTTACACTTTACTTCATCACCATTGACTCACCTCGGTTGTTGATGCTCAGCTTTTGTTTTTGTTGCACAAAACACCGCCATTTTGGGCAAATTGGTTCCTTTTGGAGATTTCTTGTGAAACCGTTTACTTAGATCCATTTTTCGACCAACCTTCTTTCAAAGATGGGTCAACAGACTAGTGGATTGAATTGAAAAAATGATTTTTTATTAGGATTTGGTCGGAAAAGCCAACCAAATCCACCCGCGAAAATTTGCTTATTTTTTCAGCAAACCTAGGCCCAAATCTTGGTGACCAGTTTTCGTAGGGCTAAATCAATGTTCCCTACGCACTAGCGTGAAATTTACGCGACTTATTCAAGTGTATCTAATTTTAGGATGCATAACGCCATTCTGATGTGCTGATACGAAGATTGTTTGAATCGCATGCAATTTCTTGCACTAGCCGAGAGGGATGGCTGTCCAAACTTTTGCTTTGCAAGCCGTTTCCATGCAAAAGTTTATGAAGGAAACGTGTGAAGAAAACGGAACACAAAGCTCGTCCCGTATCCTCAAAGCACACGCATCGCTTTCACGCGTTTATAGGGTATGGTAAATTTTAAAACAGTCCCCTCCTGTCTTCCCGCCGGTCCAGATACACGAAGGCACTTCGTAGCGTAATAAATGAAAAAGCAAAAATACTTAAGATAACTAGTCGGAGATAGGAAGCCATAAACGGAAAGGGAAGGACCGAATTTCCAGATAGGCGCGGTCGAACCCCATTACTCCCAAATTACTCCCCATTCATACGCACATGGCGATGCCTTTTTCGGGTTTCCCTTCGAAACCACGACCATTGCGTATTCAAATGGTGCCTGACCCACATTTTGACATAGAGTGAAAGAGCGTATCTCAATTGCGGCGTTTCAAAAAGACTGTTTTTTTCGAGGACAACCGGCCGGAATTTTCGGAGGACTTTTTCCTGACCTCATAAACCGACGCGCTCCCTGGCCTCGCCATTCTGTAGTGTTAAAGGAAAAAACGCCGTGTAAACATTAAAATTTTTGCCAAAACTCTTCCGATGAAATATAAATTGTTGCAAAAGTTATGGATATATTTCCATAAAATTTTCAGAGACCTTACATTAAATGCGAACAAAATCCTGAAAGAAATTGGAAGAAAAAGTTTACGGGTTTTCAAAAATTTGGCGACGCTCATAAGCTATTACTGCGTTCTTCCTTCGCATCGTCATTGATGTGTAACTGCAAAGGCTACAGGAAATGAAACTTTTCTGCCGTGCTAAGGAAAAACACCGTATGAGCCTTCAGACGTTGCCAAATTTTCCTTTGGTAAATCACGTATTTTTGCGAAAGTTTGTTAAATTTCTCTTCCAATTTTTCAGACAATTTTGCTCTCGATTTTATCTAAAATATCTAAAAATATCGATGAAAAACATACACCAGCTTCACCAATAAAAAAAAGATGCTGTAGTAACAGCCCGGATGTCACGGTTGTTAAAAAAATGTGCGACAACTCTTGTATGTTGCGATTAACACTCTGACAGTTAACGTAGCATGATAGGATGTAAAAATAACAACCGAGGATGTTACTTTAACAGCCAGAGTGGTAATGACAACATCCAAGAGTTGTCGCACATTTTTGTAACATCCATAGGATGTTACCCCAGCACCTCTTTTTTTTGGTATTTCTCAAAAATACATGTTTTATCCGGTGAAATTTGGCGACTCTCGAATGTTCATACGGCGTTTTTCCTCAGCACGGCAGTGTTCGGAAGGGCCTCGATAAAAAATTAATTCCCGCCGTTCGATGAGCTTCCGTTTGTTTCGGCGTTTTGATATTCAATGCCGCGCGCCTAACGTCACCGATAACGCACTCGATAACGTGTTTTTATATGCTTGATATGGGTTTCGGGGGATGGGCAGGTTTTTATTATGCTCTGCAGGCTCGGCTTTCGGAGTGCATTTCGATCCCGGATTCCATTACCGGAATGGTATAAAATCGGCGTTGATCGAGATACAAAGCGTTCGGGGTGTCCTCTAAATCAATAAGGTTTTCCAGTTAACGGCAAACAAAGATGCGCCCGTAGTCGTTCGAAGCAGGATCTTCAAAGTTATGAACGTTTATGCATAGGCGGATCCAAGGAGGTGGGAAGGGGGGCGCAGGGGGTGGAAACCTCCCTCGTTTGTCCAAAAAAGGAAGTAGTAAAAGAGTAGAGAGAAAGGGTCAAAGGGCGACTACGAATACACTGAAAAAAATATTGGTCGAATTTGCCATTCCGTCACGCTGTATTTCACACAGCGTCAATTTAGAGTCAATTCTACCAGAAGAAAGGTAAAAGTTACTATTTACTGGCTCAGGTAACCATTCATCTAGCAGAATTGACTTGAAGATTGGTAGAATTTACAGTGTGAAGGAATGGTAAATTAAACCAATCTTTTTTTTTCAGTGTACAAGTTTGAGCTTTTCAATCGCTGGTGGCAGTGCGGAGGCGTACCAACTCTTCCAAGCCAAGGAAAAATGCCGTACGAGCCTTCGGCCGTTGCCAAATTTCCTTTGTTACTTTGAAAAAAAAAATCCGATCGTGGGAGCCGCAATTACGGGCTATACTCGTATAGACACACCGTCCGTTCCGGGCTCAAAGGCCGAAAACTCCTGGTGGTGGAGCCGTAGCTTCGGCCTCTGAACCCGGAGCAATCGAAGCTACGGCTCCAGCAGCCGGAATTTTCCGCCTTTAAGCCCGGAACGGACGGTGTGTCTATAAAGCCCGTAATTGCGGCTCCCACGGCCGGAGTTTTTTTTCAATGTAAAATAAAAATTTACTGCGAAAGTTGTGAATATTTCCCTCCCTATTTTCAAAAAAATATTGTTCGCACAATAATCTAAAATATCTGAAAATTTCAAGGAAAAATATCCATAACTTTCTTCCAAATTAAATAAGGATATTTGGCAACTCTCGGATGTTCATACGACGTTTTGCCTTACGACGGCAGAACTGTACCACGCGGCACCCTCGTCAAGCTGAGCGATCAGCGACAACGGCGAACGGCGACGATGGTATTTTCTGAAGGAGCCACCACGAATACGACCCTGAATGCGGTGCATCCCACCCCCCGAGCGCAAAAAATCCCCCACCCCACCACCCACCGCCCCCCATCGGGTCCGAAATGATCACTTAAGAGCCGGCGCCGACGGTCGGAATGTTCCCCGAACTAAATAGTGGGGCCGCAGCGTAAATACAGCCTCATCTCCGGAGCAGGAGCGCGGCGTGCTTTGCAATGTATCGATCGATCCGCCATTTAAACCTATGGAAAAAGATCGATAAACAAGGTACACCTCAAGAATCGATTATTTACCATAGTTTCAAATGGAGAAATATCGATAATCGAATGTTCACGCCTCGCCACTGCTCCGGAGGTATTTTAAGCACTCGCGGTTGGAGTAGATCAACGGACGCCGACGCGAGGGAGGGGGGAGGGGGGCTCCGCAGCCCCCGTAATTTATGCTTATTTCTTGGAGATTTCCCAAATGAAAATTGCACGACTCGTATCCGCGAACAACCCTTAAGATGAATAATAAAGGACGCCGGCCATTGCCACGCCGCATACCGTTACGCTATGCTCGCGTCCGAAACGCTGGAATTCTTGCCGCGAGGAATTGAGTATACCTTGATAGGGAGAGTGCGCAGTCGTTTCTAATCATTGGCGTGGCGTGCTCTGCGATATATCGATTGTTACTCCATTTAAACCTATGGAGAAGTATCGATAAACTGGATGTTCGCAGCGAACACCTTAATAATCGATTTTTTACCATGGGTTTAAATGGCAGAACAATCGATATATCGTAATTCACGCCACGCCACTGTCTGATTGGCCCGGTCATCTTCGGATTCAAAGATTTCTTAGCTCATTTTTGCAACTCCGAGGAAAACTGTTTGTGGCCGAAAAATTGCATAGGAGGTCATGCCATACATGAGTTGCAGGGATTTAACCGGGGTCGGCCTGACAACGTTAGATATGTCCTATTATTTATTTATTTGTTCCTAATAGCAAAATACTAAGCGTCATTACGCTTGAAACTGTTAGCAAATGTTTTATTGTTTTGAGGAAAGTCATAGAAAGTTGCAAGACGTTATGATGTTTATTTCTTTGTAAAAGAACAAAAATAACAAATCAAGTATAATGAAACATGTGAGAAGGCGACGTGAAACACGGTTAGGGTTATTAGTTCTGAATATGTTGTTCAACTTTGAGCTGCTTGAACATGGCCGGATTCACCTACTTACCACCCATGGGCCGCCTGTATTTTGCTGCCCCCCTCTCATCCGTTTTGAAACTCGATAAAAACCATCAAATGAACGTGTCAGCGGAGGAGGGGTGCACACTCGTGTTGAACACATTTTTTGGGAAAGCCCTGTCAACACAATTAGCAAAAGTTCACCGAACTTTGCGCAAAAGTTAAGTTCCGTAAACCTATCTCTGTGTGAACAAGGCCTTCCATTCATAATAAATGAACGAAAAACTTATGAAAGAACAAACATAAATGTGGATCAATTATTTTAACTTCTGCCGCCGCGCCGCGCAGACCGCTCCGTGTTTGACGCAATGCGTGAAGTATTCCGACAGTCTTGTGGGCGCTATGCGTTTCACGCCGACCGCTGCTGAACGCACTGTGTTGGACGCAACGCGTGTAGTATTCATGCATTCTTGCAGGCGCTATCCGTTTTGCGCTGACCACAATAACCGCACTGTGTTTGATGCAATGCGTGAAGTATTCGTGCAGTCTTGTAGGCGCTAATATGTGTTACGTGCCGATCGCCGCGCCGAGGACTTCTCCTTTTACTCTCAGGAAATGAGAGATTTTGTCGCCTTTTCTCGTTTGTAATTTTGGTTTTATAGATCCGATGTTTTTTATACCTACACTTTAAATAATTGCAAATTTTTGCCGCCCTTTAGATTTGCCGCCATGGGCCGCGGCCCATGTGGCCACCCCCTTAATCCGGTCCTGAGCTTGAACATTCAAGATGGGTGTTTTCGCAGTTCTTTCTAAAGATTTTTTTTTACTCGCGGATAGGAAGAGAAAGTAACATTTTCAGAGGAGACTTTGAAACTTTGGAACGCGGGGATTCTCTTGCTTTTTTAAAAGGTAGGATTTTCTTATCCGCGGCGCATGAATTCGGGTACTTTGGGGCCGGAGAATTGGACCAGGAGGGACGCAAAGCACCCCCCGCGCAATTTTTACCGCGCCGTTTCACCACATTCATTGCCGAGCTCATTACAGTGATTGTTTCCGTTTGTCACCCGAAGCAATTCCAGATGGCGCTCTCATGGTTTTATGGTCGAGGTTTTCGGCAATGTGCGTCTACCACCGATTAGCCCGTAGTCAATGCACGGCCACCGGTGGAGTCGCAGTCATAGATTTAAATTTTTCAAAACAGCGTTGCCCCTTCTTCATCCGAAAGTGCAGAATTCTAGCTCATACAGTTCCCGGGCCGGGCGATAAGAGACTGATTTTACCGACGTAACTTGTGCTTTGATAGTAAGGTCCCATTTTCTGCGAATTGTCAACAATGATAAATGAATATCAAAGGAGAGTTTCTTTAAAACAGAAAGTATAGGGCTTGTAATGATGTTGAGTATGCTTACCTCTTTATGTTTTATGCTGGCCTAGTCAATTAGGCTTTGCTTCCTCCAAAATAAACGCTTACTTTTTTTTATTTTTCTATAGGACTAATTGAATAGTAAATTAATTCAGATATCCCCAAATTTCAAAAGATTGAAAATGAAAAAAAAAGCACGGCTGCATTAATGCTAGAATGAGAAAATTGGACATTGTAACCACTCAGAGGCTGGATAATATTTCGTCTCGTTGTAACGGAGGCTGCCAGTAAGTAAAAATCTGAAACAAAGCCTCTTGCGGAAATTCCGCCATGAACGATCTTCGTTGAATTCGAAACTTTTAACAGAACAGGAACCCTTGTGCTGAGTAGGAACGCGACAAGACAATGTGACTGGGGGTAAGTATATGAGATCTATCGATTTTTGTTCGGTTAATAGCGCGTCGCGTCTATCCTGCCGGGCTAAGGAAAAACGCCGTATGAACCTTCAGGCGTTGCCAAATTCCGATTGATAAAACACGAATTTCCGGGTAAACTTATGAATATTTTTTCTCCAATATTTTAGATAACGTTGTTCGCAATTTCACCTATATTTCCTGAAAATTTCAAGGAAAAGTTTTCATAACTTTCTTCAAAAATGAACATTTTACTGAAAGAAATTTGGCAACTCTTGAATGTTCATACGGCGTTTTTCCGAAGCATGGCAGTATCGATGAACAGTATCGAGCTTCCGAGACGCCAGGCGCCGAAGTTCAATGCCTGTAGAGGAATCTGGGGCGCGTTCCGCGAATGGTAGTGGAGTGCTTTATGGTTACAAAATGCACTGCGGTTAAAGGGATGGAAATGGGTCGGAGGAGGAAGACAAACGAAGGATATTCAGGAATCATGCCAGGGTCTATTGCCAAACTTCAGGAATATTTAAAAGCCTTCCTATTCAGACGCGTCGATAAATTTTGTATTAATGTACATAGTTGCATGGAATTTCATCCTTTTCCCCGAGAAAGAGCGTAACCATAGCTGACTGTTGCCAAATTTCCTTCTGCTAATTGCAATTTTACTAAGAGAATTTTAGGTATTTCTAACTGAAAATTGTATTGATGTTCCTTCTGATCTCATGCGAAAAGCAAAAAAATATTGCACATCTATATTCCTACAAAATATTAAATTGTTTGCGTCAATTTTGCAACCTAGGAATGCGAGTCACGTTTCTACGATTGGAAAGTGACAATTGGACTGCATTTTGCAATTTGGAACTATAAATTCTGGCCCGGTTCAAAAACAACCTAAGTGCCATTAGTTTCCCTATGCGCGTAAGTTTTTTCCGGAAGAGCCAGAATTTTTAGTTCCAAATTGCAAAATGCAGTCCAATTTATCTCCTATGTCCTAATATATGATTAATTCAGCTTTATAATATACCTTTGTGAGATCGTCGATTTTCCGAATGACTTTTCTTCATATCATCCGATGAGAGTGAGCTAAATTGCGTAACTAACTATAATTAAATGAATACCATACTTCTTTTTGTTCTTACCTTAAATACTTCGTTGAGGATGATCCGGCACTTTTAATCAGAGATCCAGTCCCCTTCCGTTCTCAATTCACAGCCACCTCCATCACCCTTTGGAGTGTACAAGACTAGGGTCGTCTGGAGGAATCGAAACCGGGACCTTCTTATCATAGAACCACGGAAAAACCGCAGGCTGGCGACAGGTAGCAGAGATCCACATTCGCCAATTGTTTTAGGAAAGAACCTATGTACTTGTACTGAACAAACATGACTTTTAATTCACAACTGTTTGTACAAATGCCAGATTAGAGGAGTTTCATACTGGAACACTAAAAAAAAATGAAAGATAAAAGGTTAAAAACCCAATGATTGGCTGATTTAGATCGAATGGTATTTTTCTCATTTATTTGGAATGAGATTGTGAGGCTTTGCGGCTAAAACAAAGTCGCACTTAATTGCCAAAAAAAAAAAAAAAATAGTAGAATTTTGAAATTATGAGGTCATTTAAGGAGCCAATTATTATTCATTGCGCACTTAAAAACAGTTTGATCGCATGATTGAAACTTCGGTATTTCCATATCAACCAAATTATTTGGTTGGTCAAATTTAATTTTTGATTTGCCTCAGCACTCTTTCATTGAAGCGAACTGATAAGAAAAAGTCGGTCACACAAACTACACGTTCTAACCAAAATTCCGTTTAATTCTCAAAGTTTGAACGGTATAAAGTATGAAAAGCAAGGTCTAGATGATTGAACTTTTTTTCTTTTTCAAAGTATTAGAGTCGTTGACTTTTGAACTGCAGTTTTTGGCATTCAGTGCTTCTTGTTTCATAACCTCAGCAACACGTACGCTTTACTCAATTCTGAAATTTTATGGGTCTTTTCTCTAGTTCAACAATTTTCCAGATAAGTATTGTTTCCTTCGTTTTTCAACGCCCAGTATGTAAACATATTTTTATTTAATTACGTGTAAGTAATGCTCCAAAGTTGCAGCTCTTGGAGCCCTTCCATCTTACCGTTTCTTATGGAAAACTGCATTCCGCATTACACAGATATAAAGGTCATTCTGTATAAGTAAGATCTTATCCAATCCTAGTTATCTGATCAATAAAATCGGCCTATATCTATTTTTTTTTTTTTTCAGGGAAGGGAGTATGGTTTACAGATTGAATAGTCTGGTGCCAACAAAATATGATTAAATGATGAAATTTTATGAAACTCTTTTAATAGATTTAAAATGTGACGGAAGAATAAATCACCCCTGGAAAATATGAAACAGCGTGAACAGATACCTGTCATCAAAAACAGGTCATCAGTACAGTATATCTCAACCGAGAACTTCGACAATAAACTGGGAGATGGAGGTAGTATCCCCGATACTTGCATTTTTCTCCGTCGAGGTAAAGGGCGGAATAAAAATATCGGCACGTCTTATTGCCCGTATTTTACGGTCCTATTTATACTTCGTCATCATCTCCTGCCAAAGCATTCGTCGTAAACTTATACTTTGAAGCGCGGATGAGACAATCGACGGGAAACCGCCATTGGCACATAAAAATAGCACGAAGAGCCACTGTGAGTCTCAACATTTTGCAGCGGAATATCGGTCGGAATGATGCCACAATAAGTGCTTTTCCGGACGCTGAAACAATGCCAATGTGGGTCACCCCTGCGGAACTTGCTGAGGAAAAGACAACGATAAAATTAAGATGTCCAATCAAACCATATAATTGTGATTCCGAGAAAAGCAGATTCTCAACGATGTTAAGATCAATATACGATGACATACCTATGATAGATTCACGTATCCTATTTTCCTCCAACATTTTCGTATCCCACAGGGAGCAAAGTTAAGACAGAGATCGGCGGAAAGTTGGCAAGGTTTCCATGGTTTCTCATGGGACTCTAATCAGAGACCTGCATCAAATTTAGTAAAAAATATTTGAAAAAGTGTGTCAAGGGATCAAACTTACAAGCATTCTGTAAGTAAATTCACGATGATAATTAATCGTCAAATCCTTCATTTAAAAAACTCTCCCAAATACATGTTATATACAGGTATAGAGGTTGGGGCAGTAATGCTTTCATTTCCCCCTCCCCCTCTTCGGCCCTATCCACCAATTTATTAAACAACATTTAAAAATTAGGAACTACTTCTGTGGTTCATCTATTGAAGAATCTACAGCTAGAGGACATTTAATTTCTAAAATGTGCCAACAATAGTAAATCCTTATAACAAGATATGTAGTGCAATTATTAAACAACCATTCTTTGTAGGGCACGTGTTCTCATTAACGCAACCTCCAATCTTCCAAAGACCGATTGGTTAACTCAATGACGGAGTAACAAGTTTTTACGCGCTTTACTGCAAGGTGAGCATATTCGAAGCGCCTTCAACTTTCTATGCATGCAACACGAGCATCCCTCAAACACGAATGGTTACATCTAGACATATGCATTTAAATAATCCGAAAAGCC
Source organism: Bemisia tabaci (assembly GCF_001854935.1). Classification (NCBI taxonomy): domain Eukaryota; kingdom Metazoa; phylum Arthropoda; class Insecta; order Hemiptera; family Aleyrodidae; genus Bemisia; species Bemisia tabaci. The sequence goes on from NW_017547189.1 coordinate 1,138,476, forward strand.
TTCAATTTGTCGTAAATGCAACATGGACATCCTTCAAGTGCGAATAATGGACCACTAGACAAGGTACGAATTGAAGGATTCTGATACAAGTTACTTAACCAAAATTTCATGTAGAACACGATTCGCGCAACGAAAATTACTGAAACCAACTCCTAACGGAGATATTAACATTTTTATTTCACATTGGTTACGAGGAATTTAAACTGCCCGCTCACAGGAAACTCAAAGCTCTACGTGAGTCAAATCGCGCACTACAACGGTTTCAGCAAGCTTCTCAATCGAGCAATGTTCATTTCCCACCATGTGTTGTTCAAACTATAAGCAATTTGCTACAGCTGAGCCAAAGCGTCAAGATCGAGGTTGCCAGATTTTTATATCTCAGAGACTGTCATGATAAACATTTTGCGCGCGATGTGAATCACGTAGAGCATCGCGATTTCATGAGTGGGTGGTTTGAATTCACGCATCAAGAATCATTGAATATCTTCGTAAAGATGTGATTTTGGTAATTTTCGTTGTGCGCATCGTGTTTTACGTAAAATTTTGGTTAAGAAACATGTATCAAAACGCTGAAATTTGCACCTTGTCTAGTGGTCCATTGTATTCAATCGTTGTCTCCCAATTATCTATTTCCGATCTTTTTATAGTCTTAAAATTTTCCGACTGGATCTTGCAACCCTGAAACTCGTTGCGCAAGCAGCTCTTAAATGGTGAGCTGAACGACGAGCGATACTGAAAGAGCAGCGGATGAAAGCAGGGCGCAACGTAGCGGATTGTCCCTTGACCCGAGAATGATTTCCCGGCTGACTTGTTGACTCGGACAGGGCGGTGCGGCACGTCTTGAGACCGACGCAGCGCGGAGCCGGGCGGGCGGTCTGCTGCCCGGGAGCAGGTGACACCTCTTTTGCCTATCCACTCGTTTTCCGGCGCAGTAAGCAGCGGACCCGCTGTAGCGATTCGCGAGGACCTTTGGCGGGCAGCCACGCGTGCCTCCCTCCACTCTCGACCACCCTCTCGAAACCCCACTGCTGTCACATTTCAAATTTATTTATTTATTTATTTATTTATTTATTTATTTATTTATTTATTTATTTATTTATTTATTTATTCAATTAAGTACATACAAAGCTGTTGAAACTGCTTATGGTACGTGTCAGGTGTTGTCCTCAAAAACACTTAATCTCATAAAACGTCTTATCGATTGTGACTGTACGACTGTAATCATTAACTATTCACTCTACTCTTTTGCTCCTTATCATGCGGGGAAGGGGGGACAAACAATAATCAACAAATATCCATTTATTTAAGTGTATATATTTTATGTTATATTTTATATATTATTAATACTTAAACATTATCAACTTAATCTTAATATGCAGTACCTGTATATTTTGTAAATAGATAGGGAAGGCCTTCAGACCATCCCACCAACTAATACTATATTATCTTACTCACTGTTAACATAATTAGAATTAATACTCTGTAGTCTTCTATTTCTGTAATAATAATAATAAAAAAAAAAAAAAAACACTTAATTTAAACACATGTACAATAAAATTTGCAACAATAAAAGGTTAGTTTTCAATTGTTGAGTATTTAACAGTTATATACAGAAATTCCTCAGAGACAATCTTCCCTCAGACATCTCTGTAAATTTCATACACACGCGTATTGAATATAGAAGATGCTGTTTCAATAGTTTTACTCACGGGGGAAAAATATCGTCACCTTCCGGCGAAAGTACACCGAATAAAAAGTGAAGATTATTTAACATACTCGATGTAAAAAAGTGTGCGAGAACTCACAAAATGCTAAATTACCCTCTACAATGACAGTTAGTTTTACATCTTGACATTGCCAAAAATACTGCTGTAGGAGTTAATTCAGCATTTTGCAAGTTCTCGCACACTCTTTTTACATCCAGAATGTTAAATCAACTTCACTTTTTTTTCAGTGTATCACAACGCCGCACGCGTGTGTTAAGGTGATTAAATTTGACCGTTTGAATTTCGTTTTTTTAGACTTTTCTTGAAATTTGGGGACTTGCCAACGTAATGCTGAACTGATTTTGACCTTACTGAGATAATGTGGAGGCAAATCTAGGGGGAATTGGCATATTCGCGGGAAAATTGAATGACCTTTGAATTGACGTATTTGGGGGTCCTAACCCCCCCCCCCCTTAAAAGTAGTTTGGAGTGATTTCTGCAATTTATACTTAAAAGTGAACATAATTTGGTAAATTTCCCCGTTTTATTTTTTTTTTTACGATAATTTGAACTGTAGTCAAGATTTTTTGGAAAAAGGTCAAATTTGACCTTTGACCTATCATAACTCGGTCAAAAATTAAGATATTGACCTGCGGTTTGCGCAAAATTCTTAATTTCTTAATGCTCTTTCGAATGATGTATCACAAGATATACGGGTTGCTATTTGAAAAAAAAAAAAGTTGGGGGTCCCCTTCCCCCCCTGAGAGAGGGACCAACATTTTGGCACCCCCCCCCCCTCGGAAAAAAAGATGGTCCCCTTTGAGATAGGAACATTCCCAAAGTTTCATTTCCCTAGCGCAATTCGTTCAAAAGTTAGTAGGGGTGGGGCGGACTTTCGTTACACGCTGTCTACTTACAGATTAAGGCCACATTTTCATGGACTTTATGGTGAAATTGATTATACACTTATTTTTCTCTATTAAAATGTCTTACATACTTAGATTTCTTGATCTCTCAGGATTCAACCTTTCATTTCCAAGCCAATACATTGTCCATAAATGTCATATAGAGCTGAAAGCTCAAATGCACTCGTGTGAACTTTTTAAAGTTTATTCCAGGTCAATGCTTCAAAGGTATAAAAACTGAAGAAAGAATAATCTCTGATAAGTTCTAAGGATGGTTGTACCCTATCTACGCTAAGTCCATTTCAAAGCGGCTGGATCCAGCGATAAAATATTTTAGCATGCGCACCGTGAATGATGTTTTACTATTAGAATCCCTTCATATTACCCAAAAAATCTTTTCTATCGGCATTTCCTCACCATGTGGCGGCACTGCGCAAAGATTTCGGGTTGTTGCATCGAAAGTCATCTTGGCTTCCGAAAGTTAATAAGCATGCAGACCTGTCTCTTTGTCATACCCACTGGAGTGTGCTGTCTAACGCGGGCAACAACGAACAGATTCTACCCCTATACCGTTCTACCGTTTACATACTCTGAATCACCCTTTCCTTTGTTCTTGCTTGTTGTCACTATCTCTCGTTCCTCCCTTGACCATGCGTCTTGTTAGGAAAGTTTTTATCCATTCTTTACAACAACCCAATGAAATTTTCCTTTGACGCATCGGCTTGGAGTTCTCGGGTCATATCGTGATATGCGATACATTTTGCGGATTTTTTCCAGGAAGCCTTTAGAATACAACAGACCGTATTGACTGATTGTGCACATCACAACAAATTTGAATGAAGAATTCAAAGCAAAGAAAGCGGCGTCTTTCTATGGTACTGAAGTACCATACCACAATACTACATACCATCCTCTTGCATATTGTTTTATTTTATTAAAGCATAGGCTAGGTCGCAATCATTACATACATTTGTAAAATCTGATAATAGCTCAATTTTTTTTTTTTTTTTTTTTTTTTTTTTTTTTTTTTTTTTTTTTTNTTTTTTTTTTTTTTTTTTTTTTTTTTTTTTTTTTTTTTTTTTTTTTTTACGTACCATACCACTACTATACTATGCATTCGTGTTTTATTGATGTGCTTGAAGTATCATCACAATTGAAGGCGAAATGAGACATCTGAATTTGACTCCGGCTTCGTTCCGTGTTTACGGACGACATTTTTTTATCAAAACGAGACGACTATGGCCTCGAAATCTGGGCAAACTTTATCCCAGTGTTTCTTCATTTTATAACACTATTGAACCATGGCTTCTGCGTAAAAAATACCGTTGAGATGTGAAAAATGAAGAGATGACAGCAGAACAAGGCTCTTGAACTCATACTGTTCTTTGATACCACTATTCGAACTTCATGGATGTGCTTGAAGTATCATCAAAATTGAAGGCGAAATGTGATACTTGGGCTTGGCTCCGACTTCGTGCCGCCCTTAAAGACGACTTTGTTATATTAAAACGGAACAACTAACTATTCCCGATGTCCGAGCATACATACGGCCAAATTTTAAAACCACGCAACTCATTTCGCAACGTTGCAGATTTCCTGTCGTATTTTAATTTTCTAGAGGATGACCAACCTTTCACAGACACTTGGTCTAGTCGCATGGTGTTTTCCTGCGGTTTTGAAAGCGGGATTTTTTCGTAATGAATTTCTAACTTATGGAGGGTCCTAAAGGAGAATCCAAATTTGCTCCCCTCCAAATTAAAGGAGCATCCCTCAAATCCCCAAAATTGGAACAAAGGCAGAAAAATCTACATTTTCTTACGCTTTTTGGTCGATATCAGAAACTGTTGATATACTGTATATTTGTGTGGTACTAACTTGAAAGGTGATAAAATTGCAGTCATTTTCAATCCAACTTAAAATTCCTCCGATGAAAAATGTACCCACCATAGGGGTTTCAAATCAATTTACCCGTCTGAACGAAAGTAGATTGAAAATTCTACGATTGAGGAATTTTTCAGAAAAAAAGGCGAGTGAGACTTGCAATGCCACTAAGATTTTGCAATTTTTTAGCGTTTGCGGCAGATGAAATTCATTCGCAGTCACTTTACTGCCTCCGGACAATGGAGAAAAACTCGGTGCAGATTCAAAGAAAAATTCATAGCAGAATTATCGGATAAATTACTTACAACTAGAGAACCACGTCGGACAATCTTAGTTGCATCGGAAGTCTCTTATGCCCTTTTTTCTAAAAATGCCTCAATTTTAAGTATTAACCTGGTCTCCAGGGCATAACTGAGCGGCGTCGCTGACTATTCACTGGAAAAAAAAAAAAAAAACACATTGGACCTAGAGTCCAGACTCTTGAAAATATTGACAAGAAAAAATACTCTTGATTCAATCAGATTTTTGCTTGAATCAAAACGAAATCCGCTTAAATTAAGAGGCTTCGTTGTTGGTTTTTGATTTAAGCTAGATTCTGATTGAATCAAGAGTACTTTTTCTTGTCGATGTTTTTAAGAGTCGGGACTCTAGATCCAGTGTGTTTTTTTCCAGTGTTCTTAAGTGAGCCTCCAACTTTAAAAAAACAAAATGTTTTTTCAATTCTATATATATATGAGTCGCTTTTATAGCGCTCTTTGGCGCTGTGCGACGCCTAATCGCCACAAAGCTCGGTCTTCCCACAGGTCATCAGGTTTTTTCAATTCTTTTCTCGATATATTTTGAAACATTGGGGGATGAGGGCCAACCCAGTTTTACGTAGATGAGAAGAGGTGATGAGAGGTTGGCTCTGAGCCTTTCACTTAGAAAAAAAACCGTACCTTTTCAATTATTTTCTCGGTATATTTTGAAACATTGGGGAATGAGGACCAACCCAATTTTACGTAAATTAGAGGAAGCTGACAAGAGGTTGGCTCGGGTGGCTTACAAGAAGAGAGGGAGGTCAAAAAGTCGGTCAAAAGAACTTACATAATCCTCGAACGGCCCCTCAAGAATAAGAAGAAAACTCGAGACTCCGTTTCCTCTGTTTCGACTTGGTTCCTTTCTGCTTAAACTCAGCGCCATTGTTCAGGCCGCGGTGAATGGTGGCGGTACAAACGGGGATGATGCAGGGGCCTTAACGCCACGAGCTGTTACGAAATGTAAATGAAGCGGGGACACGTATAATTAGCACGAGGGGATGGCACGGAAACTGCTCCAGAGTGCTCAGGATGTGGCCTTTGAATGTTCCCCCGTCGCGGTCAATTGTCCGCGGATCTTTTACTCGCCGCGCACTCGGCTCCGTCCCCCGGACACAGTGGACATCGAAAATGAAAGTCCCCAAACACCTACCTTGATCTGCGATGAAGCCAAATTGAATCAAATCAAGCCAAAACTTCAAAGAGCTTCGAGGACCCCTCATTTTCGGTTATTTTAGAGAAATATGTTTGCTGCTAAGAAAAAAGAAAAGTCGTAAAGCCGTAGGGGCAAACCGTACAAGTGACAACTGACATTTTCACTGTTTAGCACGTTGAAAAAAAGGTTTAGAGTTATTCCAATCTCCTGAGGAATTTTTTCGTAGTTGGTGCGACCTAGCTGCCTCTACGCAAAAAACCAAACATCAAGAGGAAATATTATAATTGAAAGTTTTGAGCAACCAGTTACACGTCTTTCCCATATTTTATCCCATTAGCTGAAATCCACCCATATATTTTCTAAACATCACTGAAGCCGTTTAAAATATCACAATATGAAACATTATCCAAAGTAATACATTCTTGCAAAATTGATACCAGTTTACTAGTGGTTATCCTTTTACTAACTCATGAAACAATTTCTGTCTGATTGAGCGGACGCATGTATCGGTAAAAACGTTTGTTCGACCAATTAAAATGATCCTCGTGCAATGTTTGGTGGCTGTTAAAAAAGTGGACTTGATCGATGTTGGTTGGATTGTAAACTTCAACACCTCCAGTGGAGCGGGGCTATTAGCACGCCTTAATTCCTGTGAAAAAAAAAAAACAGGAGCTTTCTCAACAACTGAGGTGGAAAAACAAACCATAGTCCAGGCGGAATTAAAAACACCTTCTAAATTACAAAGATGATGAAAGAAAGGCACAGATGAATAATTTAAAAGGGAAGGATAACCAAGCGCGGGAGACTTGAAGATGCGGACCAACCTCGGCTAACGATGTGTATACAAGATTGGAACGATCGCATTTTTATTACGGGAACATAAAAGCAAAAAAGAAAAACATAAAAGCATTTTAAACGAGTTTTCCCTCCGTCCGCCCTAGTCGGGTTTATTCTATCCGTAAGTTAATAATCTCACTTCAGTGCGCAAATTACTTAGACGCTGCAATAAGGAGGACGGGGTCTTGAATACTTCAAAAGCGACGAAAAAGGTGTCTTTCTGCTTGAACCCGAGGATAGCTTTATTGAAAAGTAACCTTTTGCTCCGAATCACTCTGTTTTGTATGCACTTATTACTCATTTCGATTACGGCTCTTTCTTCCCCGAGCCAGTTCTTCAATCACCATCGTGAGAATTATTTAGATCGCACCGGAAGCTCTGAATTTCTCTCTAGTTCTTTCAGAAGCATTTTATTCTTTTCTTCTCGGAGCCTTAGGTTGGAAGCTTAAATTGCCGATTAAAGTTGTAACCCTCTTCTTCCTCCTTTTTTATTTCATTTTTTTTCGATCCCAGTGACAGAGCCCTCATGGCAATTTTTTCTTTTAACTTAAAACAAAATTATTTGTGATTAAAATAAATTTTGTCCAGGGTTTAGAATTTTTTTATTTAAAGGTCCTCTCTCAATAGAATTGATTTTGCTTTGTTTAATTCAAGTGGATTTTTTCCCACAGTGCAAAGAAACTTGAATTGGTCATAAAACTAGCGAGTTACTATGAAGAACAAATACAACCAAGATTTCAAAGTTAAACCTCTCTGTATAAATAAAGACGATTTTATTCACAAAGGAAGTGAGCAAACATGAACTCAATAAACAGGAGGTATACCTTTAAATTTCAAGTGCACAATTCATGTTTACTTAATTTGTTTTGACATAATTTATTTTAACATTAATTTGTGTAATAGATGTCGATTTTCACTACGTCTTGTTCTTGTAGTTTTATACGATCGTTGCACTTCGACAACATATTCATGGGTCTTAAGTCACCTCTAGAAATTAAATGGCTCAGTTCCCTCTTGTTTTTCATTTTTTTTTTTTTTTTTTTTTTTTTTTTTTTTTTGCCACAGCTTACCCTAAATAGAAAATTTAACTCGGCAAAAAACCCACAACCATTTCTCCAGAAACGTTCAACGCTGCTCCGTTAAAAGTGTCCACTAACATAAGGCTCATGATCCTGAACACAATCAAACGTCGAGGAATCGTAAAAGATGATGCGCTGGTGTCAGTTTTGGCTGTATGTGGCTATTAGCGTTTGGCTATTTTTTAATGAAATCGGTTGCATGCTGGAGGTTTTTTAAACAGCAAGTACACAAAACTCGTAGTTCATTGCACATAACAGGCGGCAAAAAGGAGAAGATGGCGCTATGCAATTTCGACGCTACATAGGATGGCATATAATTGGACCACAACTGGGACAGCAAAAAGAGACGTCCTACTATACCCTATCTCATTCCACAAGGTCCCTCCGTAGAATACAGTTTTGCCACGTAGAAATAGTATTAATCCTAATAGCCCCATACCATATTTTCCATAAAAACTACGAAGCCCCGTACAAATCCACGCAGAAACTTGCGTTTTTAAAACAAAAATTCACGGTTCAAAAAATGTATGAACCATTTTAATTTCTCTTTACCGGTGATTGCATGCCTCACCTAAAGAAAAGGCTTACTGATAGGGATAAAATCACGTGTATTTGACGACAAAAAGCGAATTTTCGCGATCGAATATCATTCATGAAACGAATTGATCAGTGCTGAGTAATGCCGATGATCGGTGATATCAGGAGCCAATCACGGCCGGATCTAGAGGGTGGCTACATGGGCCGCGGCCCATGGCGGCAAATTTAAGGGGTGGCAAATGTTGTAATTCTTTCAAATGTAGGTATCAAGAAAAAATCTGATTCAGAATAAAAATTTCAAACGAGAAAAGGCGAAAAAAATCTCTCATTCCTTGAGAGTTAAAGTATAGTAATTTCTAATTTGTTCGTCTACCGGTGATACAAGGGACAGCGCCTTTCATTAGTCTATTTGAGAGAGAAACCAAACACACAATTTGGCCTCGAGCGGCGCGGCGCAGAGAGCAATGATGACGAGGACTTGAGATGGAAAAGGGAAGCCCTCCTCGGCGCGCCAGTCAGCATGGAAAACTTATTAGCGCCTACAAGACTCTATGAATACTTCACGCATTGCGTCAAACGTAGTGCGGTCAGCAGCGATCAGCGTGAAACTAGTGCTGATAGGGCTTTCACAAAAAATGTACCCAACACGAGTAAACGCGTCTTATGCACCCCTTCTCCTCCGGCACGTGTGATCCCACCCTCCTCCTGAATCGATGTTTCAAAACGAATGAGAAGGGGCGGCAAATAGGTAAATCCGGCCTTGGAGCCAATCAGAGTTCAGATTTTTTTAAAAATGAAATTGAGAAGAAAATAAGAAAACATTGAACACTAAAACACAGCAAATTGCAAAAACACCAGACTTGAATTGAACAAACACGAAAACAGAAACAAAGGACGAAAATAAAAATCTGGTGAAGGATGAAGTTTCTGGCATCGATTGCGTCTATTCAAAAATCGAATTCAAGTCCCGAGGTGAATTCGAAATTTCAAATTGATGGATTTCAACGGTCTCCTGTGAGACCAACGGAGAAGTCGAATCATCGAATATCATTCAACGGTGAATGATATCCGATCGCGAAAATTCACTTAAAGAACGAAAGAATTTGATGGCATTGAGAAATTTTACCATTAAATTTCTAATCTACCATATTATGATTATTATCCTCGATTTTGCAACGTCTCTCGATAGCTCGTTTGGACGTTAGGAGGGGGGGGGGCAGGAAGGGGATACGACGTCCGGAAGCTTAGTTTAACTACGTTATAAAATTTTTCCGCCGGGCGACTGTCTTATTGTCGCGTTTAGGAGCCGCCCCTTTCCCCGGCGCTCCGGGGGAACGGGCCGTTTCCTCGTTCTGACCCTTGACCAATGACCGACCCCCTCCCCCCTCCCGTTTTCCTTGCGGTTTTCCGTAGTTTTTAATAAAAAGCTGCGGTCAGAGGTGGTCGCACCGGCAGATATTAAACGCTAGTTTAGTGTCCTTGCTCAGGCGTAACTGGGAATTCATCCGATTATAAAAGCCTTTTTACCCTCGCATACAATACGAGTTTTTTATATTCAATTAATTCGTGCCATGCAGAGTTTTTTCTTGCACCCTCCCCCCCTCCCAGTTTTTTGTTGTCTTGCATCTATGAAATCTTCCGTTCGGTCAAGATGCGACATGGTTTTGACCAATCAGAAGCCCAGCTTTTGGCTTGTATTAGTTTCATTTTTGCGGGAGTGTTATCGGGCAATCATGGTTTTGCAGGCATATCATATGTCACAGGTTAATGGTAAATTCGTGAAAATTGTCAAATGCCGAGGCAGTTAGCCACATTTTAAAGACGTACCAATTATTTCATGTTCTCCCATGTGTGTGGAAAGAATAAGTTGATTAGAATACCAATTTTTCTTACATTTGACAATGTAAAATTTCTCACATGTTACTCCGTCAAACTTTCAAATAATCCGTATTTTATAAATTATCCGGCTGTAAGTATTGCGATAAAACTTTACTTTGTGTTACAAAATGATTTTAATTAGTATTATTTGATCAAAAATTCAATACTCCGAGTTTATTCTGGATATTTGAAACATTTCTTCACAGGAGGATCAAAGACTCAAATCTTGATCATAAGAAAAAAATCTGATTTGATCGTTGCATTGGCTTGAGCGAGGAGATAACGGCTTTAAGACCCGGAGGTTTTTCCAGTGCAAGTTATTCGTACATGAAGGGGGGGAGGCTCTGAATTTGCGTTAAGGGTGCGTTACATCGAGAAAGAGAGCCAAAATTAGTGACAAATCTAAAGGTACTTATCAGACTAAAACGCCTCCCCCCTCCTATTGCCAGCCCCCTAAATGGAAGACTTGTCTAACTAACAGGGCACCGACAATCTGCGGTTGTATCGGCACCAGATTTCGTGAAATATGCGATGATTTTGAATGGGCCCTCTACTCGACCAACCGATACATTTTCCATGCTCAAATACGCTATCGACAAACAGGAAGGCCATTAACCGGTGACCACCCTTTGTTTGCTCCACCGTCAGCTCAGTCGCCACATCCAACAGTAAAATCACATTTCAATCCATATTCTGCCGTGCTAAGGAAAAACGCCGTATGAGCCTTCAGGCGTTGTCAAATTTCTTCTGGAAAATCACTAATTTTCAGGACAATTTTTTAATATCTTTCTGCCAATTTGTCAGATAATTTTGTCTGTAATTTGATCTACAGTTTTTGAAAATTTCAAGGAAAAATATTCATAATTTTCCTTTGAAATGTGCACTTCATCCAAGGAAATTTGGCAACTCTCGAATGTTCATACGGCGTTCTTCCTTAGCACGGCAGTATTTTCCGTCAATCCGGCACCACCGCGCAGGCGGGGCTCGCGTTATCCGTTCGGCGGATTCGCCCGGAACGGAAAAATCTCCCTACGTTGCCAATTTCTAGAACGTCACCCTTAGTCTAGATCTGGAAATGCGGGTTATCGGAGTCGCATTTGGCGGGTGAGGAGGGGACCGCACAAAGGGTAAAAGGTGTAAAGTTACAATCGGGGTGAAAGAGGATCCCCGCGAAATATCGGGAGCCAACCCCCCCCCCTCCTTGGCTGCGAGTGGTCGAATCTCAACGCGGTGCCGAAATTCCGAACCGCCCACGTAGTCGTTGAGAAGCTTGGATGTGAATGATGGGAGGAAGCGGCCCGTCGCGAAATAACGCATTGAATTAGCCCATGTTTGGTTATCGAATTTATTTCGTAATGTATCGAGTTTCTGGGTGTTTGAACATGGATGTTTCCGATCGAAAAACTTATTTCAGGAGGCTCATTCTAAAAGGTGGACGAAATGGAGATGTTGCATGTGTGAGGGACTTGCGATTTAATAATTGATTCGTATGTCAAAGTTGGCGAGAAACACGATGGTGCCACTGGTTTTCTCTGAAATCAACTCCCAAGCTCAAAAAAGCTCTCAAGTCGAGGCCAAAAAGGAGGATATCCCAAGCTATCCTGAGAGTCCATGCACCTCTACACCGAAAAAAATAATATGCTGTTTTAGCACCTAGGATGTCAAAAATGTGTCTGGTGATCCCAAGATGCTGCCTTACACAGTTAAATTTGCATTCACAGGATGTAAAGTTAACTGCGGAGGCAGTAAAGACAACAACTTCTGATCACCAGACACATTTTTGACATCCTAGGTGCTAAAACAGCATATTATTTTTTTCGGTGTACATCAAGACGAACTCTCCATGCAAAGATAGGGAGCAAATACATTAGCAGTGATTCCGTGTTTTCAGTTTTGGAGTCCCCAAATAAAGTGGCAGCCGTGTCAAATCAGGACAGGCGCTAATGCCGATAAGGGTACTTTTTGACCTCTAAATTCGAGGAGTATAGAAGTGGCGGTAAAATCCTTATGCATATTAATTATTACCTCAAGACACTGTTTTGAGTTTGCAACAGGCCCATTTTTGAGAACCTTTTCCATCCAGCTGCTAAAATTGAGAGCATGAATGTATATGCGCGCGTTTTAAAGAGCGCTTTGCGAAGTGTGCGCGTTACCACTCGTAACGCCCGAATATTGATTTATCCACACGCTGGCTGAGTCTGGGCCGAATTCAAACCTAATTAAAACCTGACCGCTCGCCCCGCGGACGAGAACTTCTTGGATCTGCGAATCGCTTCACGGCTGAGTTTAAACGCTCCTCCATGCTTAAACTCTTGCGGAGCCTCCTTGTTGGACCATACGGTGCAAACGGTTAACGCACGAACGTAGGTTAGCGCGGCTGCCTCTGGCTGCTGACACCGTGCAATATCCGTCCGGCTAGTCGGAAAATTCGCGGTGATTCGGTTGTCTTCCCAAGAGCGAACGAACGGGATTTGTGTGTCGCGGTTGAGAATCAGCCGCCGCGTGCGTAAAATTACGGTGACGTCATTACATCGACTAGCCTAAGCACTCGGTTCTGAACGGAACGGAGGTACTGGAGCATGGAAAATGGGTCAGCTATGTAAAATCTGGTTTAACGGTTGGATCTTTCCGATTGGCAAAAAAAATCGATTGACTTTTGAAAGCAATAAAGCATTCGCCAGGTAATGAAGGTTAAAAGTCGTATCGTGCACGATGTCATGACATTTGCAACACTGGAAAAAAAACACATTGGATCTACAGTCCAGACTCTTAAAAACATTGACAAGAAAAAATACTCTTGATTCAATCGGATTTTTGCTTGAATCAAAACAAAATCCGCTTAAGTTAAGATGATTGGTTCTTGATTTAAGCTAGATTCTGATTGAATCAAGAGTACTTTTTCTTGTCGATGTTTTAAAGAGTCTGGACTCTAGATCCAATGTGTTTTTTTTCCCAGTGAAAGAATGTCGGAGGAGAGGTTGCCAAAATAAGTTTTGGATTGGATACCACCTTGAAAATGGGGGCGTTCCATGAACAGATGGTGGCAGGGCGTTGACGAAGAGATCTTACGTTGTCAGTTGTCCGATAGCCATTTGAACGATAGGCACATGTGTGTCGCAGAGCGCCAGAGTGCTTTATAGGAGCAACCTCCATGTATGCAAGTGTAATGAATTGACTTACAGCAACGATCGGGTCTGTTGCAAACTTTACAAAAGAAGCGGATAGGAAAACAGAAAGTGAGGGAAGGAAGTTTATGGACACTTTGTCATACGATGTCATTTTCGACTTCCATGATCTGACGCACTCTTTATTGGAGATGTTGCATGTGTGATTTGCGATTTGACCGTTGATTCTTATGTAAAAGTTCGCGAGAAACACGATGGTGCCTCTGGTTTTCTCTAAAATTAACTCTCAAGCTCAAAAAAAGCTCTCAAGTCGAGGCCAAAATGGAGGGGATATCCCACGCTATCCTGAGAGTCCACCTCTACATCAAGACAAACTCTCCATGCAAAGATAGGGAGCAAATACATTGACAAGGTTGCCGTGTTTTCAGTTTTAGAGTCCCCAAATAAAGTGGCAGCCCCGTCAAAGTATTTGCTCCCTATCTTTCCATGGAGAGTTTGTCTTGATGTAGAGGTGGACTCTCAGGATAGTGTGGGATATCCTCTCCATTTTGGCCTCAACTTGAGAGCTTTTTTTGAGCTTGGGAGTTAATTTCAGAGAAAACCAGTGGCACCATCGTGTTTCTCGCGAACTTTTACATGAGAATCAGTGGTCAAATCGCAAATTCCTCACACATGCAACATCTCCATTTGGCGCGACTCGGTCCTACTGAACTCGGTCCAGTTGAAGAAAACCCTTGTCACTGCACGAACGCACCAATTTGCCAAAAATCTTAGCGTTGAATGGACCTGTGATCCTCTGCGCGAGCTCTTTCTTATCGTCACGAAGCAAGACATCCCGTTTAGCCTTGGGTATCCGGAATGTTGCAGAGCCCCCTTCTGAATTTACATTTTCAGCCCCTTCGCGGTGCCGCGCCGGAGGCGGGGACGGAGAGGACAATGATAACGAGCCATCAGAGGTGCGAGCAGCCAGCACGCCCTCACCGCATCCACCTCCATTCAGCTCCGGAATTAGTATTGACTGCTACGGCCAAAAATGGCCCAAAACCGAGGGAGCGGATGCATAGTTGCCTGCTCTGCGATAAATCCTTGTATTATCCCGGGTAATGCGAAAACAGCTATCATGAGGGGAGGCGTAGAGGGCGTATGCGCGCCCCCCCCCCCCCCCTGTTTGCCTGAAAAAAATAGGGAAAATAAAAGAAAGGAAAAAGAGCACTGGAAAAAAAACCACATTAGATCTAGAGTCCAGAATCTTGAAAACATTGACAAGAAAAAATACCCTTGATTCAATCCGATTTTTGCCTCGATCTAAAGGAAATCCGCTCAAATTAAGAGGCTTATGGTTCTTGATTTAAGTATAAATCCGATTGAATCAAGAGTATTTTTTCTTGTCGATGTTTTTAAGAGTCTGGACTCTAGATCCAATGTGTTTTTTTTCCAGTGAAGAATTAATGGTATAAAGAAAGAAGAAACGGAGAAAAAAATAAGGAAAGACACTAACATTCAGTAATCATTCAAGTTGAAATTCACCCAAATTGAATGAAAGATGCTTCAAAAATGTAACAATTTTTTTTGTAAG
>NW_017547189.1:1153830-1170392 GCF_001854935.1 Bemisia tabaci
ATTTTGCGATTCTGGGCCGGCTGCTAGGAGCCAGGGATGCCGCTCGGGGGGTGAATTCAACTTTCACCACGAGGACCAGCCCGGCGGGGCCGGGGCGAGTTTGCAACCGCGACGGAAACCTACCGCACGGCAACGCGCCAGGGCTCAGAGCGTGGATTATTGAATTAAGAAATTTGATCCCGGAATGATTTAAGAAAACAGGCGGCCGCCGCGGCGACGTCCGACCCTCGCCCCTAATCCGGGGCTTCCGCCTAGCCCACCCCCGCCTCCGCCTACCTGAGCAGGGTTGTCAGGTCGGCTAGGTGTGCGATGATCGAATTACTGATTTGTTATTGATCAGTTTTGAAAAATAGCTCAGTGAATAAAAGTATGGTAACGCCTACTATATTAAGTCTATAAGAGTATGTAAAATTTAAAAATTTAAAAGATTTACGAAATTTAAAAAACTTTTAAAACACTCACTCGCATAAACTATTTCAATTACTATTGTTAGTACTATAAGTCTACTTGATTTTTTACACAATGATACAATTTAGTGAGAATAACTAGATTAATAGTTGTATTTACTAGAACTATGGTGTTACTTACCATAACATGGTGAATGCTACCACAAAGTCTGGTGTTAATTACCATACTCGGATCACTGTGTTAAAGTATGGTGAAATCTACCATATTTTTTTTCCAGCGTTTCTTTCGGCATAACTACCTCCAATTATCTGGTTCAGCCAATGATTTCGAGTTGGTTCCGTTGGTCTTTAAACTAAAAACCACCATCAACGGCTCTCTAACATTTCCTCTGAGAAGACCAGCAATGGCGAATCATAATTCGTCAGTGAAACTGAAGCGCTGAAACCAAAAGGCGTGATACAATTATTTTAACTTTGCTGTTGTTTAAAATGCATAAGCGTCCAATTGAAGGAAAATTAAGCCTCCCGCAAGTCTTACATGGTGAGCAGGCTGTTGTTTATCCCCACGTCGCGCGTCGTCGCTACTAAAGCAGGAGGTTTCCACTCCCACCGAGAGGCCAAATTTACTTAAAACATGAGTGATGACATAACATAACTCATATATGTATTAATAAAAAGTGTTGGTTATTTCCTCCTTTTTTTGAACTGCACCGAAAAAGAAAGGATGCTGATTTAACATGCTGGATGTAAAAAAGCAAAACGCTGAAATCAACCGGCACACAATTAGTTTTACATATTGACCTTGCTGACGCAACTGCTGTAGCGATTAATTCGGTGTTTTGTGAGTTTTCGCACACATTTTTACATCCAGAATGTTAAATCAGCATACTTTTTTTCAGTGTAGACAGCATAAGTGTGGCCCGGAAAAAATGAACCCTTCTTTTTGGAAAAATTCGAGGGATTAAACCTGACGGGTTTCCATTTAAATAAAAACCTCGATATTTTCCAAAAACTCTCCTGACTGAAATTGCGATGTAGAAAGGTCTTTAAAATCCGAAGAAGGGAGCAATCCTACCTCTCGATGGCACCCCTCCTTCCAGACCAATTTTCTTTGTTTGTCGAGGATGTGGGTTTCCTCGTTGATTTCAGTACGCGTGCATGCTTTCGTTGAAAGAACCACTCCAGTTCCTCTAAATACGGCTTCTTCCTGGACCTTCCTCCTGTGCCCCCCCCTCTTCCATATTTCCCTCACTCCTACGATCGGGTCTGTCATTCATATCCAATTCCAAAGGGTCGATGATCAACGTCACTCTGTCTATTGGCGTAGTGTCTCCGCCTCTGCGGCGGTGGGCACGGCGCGGCGCGGTGCGGCGTCTACGGCCACCAGGTGCTAAGTCGCCGTGTCCTGCACTCCTGCCCCTAGGCCTCCCGACTACAACAGCATCGGGCAGGGGGACGGATGAGGGGGAAGAATAGGGCATAGACCCTCCTCCTCCTGGATTTCCGCATCAGCGAGCAAACCCCGGCCGCACCGTCACAGACTCACCAATGTTGTCGCTTTTTGATGGAAATAAATGTGGAGACAATTTGTAGGTAAACCACATCCAGCGAAGGGAGCAAAGGTTCCTGGGAAACAGGGCAAAAACAATGGGGAAAAACGGGAACAAAATACGACACTAAAACAAACCCGAGACGTTTCAACTCAATACTGAGTCATTTTCAGTCGGAAAATAAGTAAAAAATTAAAATATATCGATGAAAAAACCTGAGACCTACTTACAGTTGGTGGTCGAGATCCGAGGAAAACGCGTCATGTAGATCTGGGCCATCAACATGTAGGTCTTGGGTTTCTTCATCGATATTTTTTAATTTTAACTTATTTTCCGACTGATAATGTCTCAGTTTTGAGTCGAAAAGTCTCGGGTTTGTTTTAGTGATGTATTTTAGCATTGCCTTCAGTTTTTCCCCTTGTTTTTCTCCTGGTGCCATTGCCTCGGTCTGCTTCGTAAAAAAATTGCATATATGTTTCCAGGCAAGCAGCTACTCAGTAAGCGAAAGTAACCAAAATTTCGTGGTTATATGGGAAGTAAAACACGAAGTAACACAAGCTGTTAGTTGATTTTTATTATGTCAGTTGTCTCTGTGTCAGATCGACCAAATCATAGTGTTGAAAATCTGCGACCTCGTTCAAAATTAGTTGTCAGCCGCCAGGATCGGATCTGGATCACGACAAAGGTAGTCTAATACCCTAGCCGCTCCTTGTAAATAACCTAATAAATATTGATTTCTATAAAAAAAAAAAAAAAAAATACCCTAGCCGCTCGCATAATTCGCGACGCACAGTGGATGGAGTCAATAGGAAAAGGCCGGACAAAATTTGGTGACTTTAAATGCTAATAACTCCGTTTATACAAAACTTTGAGGTTCTAAAAGTGGTTCCATTGGTTTCCTCGTGGAATTTCCTGCTGAAAGCAACCCTTGAAATGAGAAATGTGACAAAACAAACACCAAAATTTGCAGTTTTACTAAAAAATTTCATGTCCGGCCTCTCTAATTGATTCGATCCACTGTGCGACGTCTGAGTATGGGGAGGAAAACAAGAGTACATGAGTTACAGGACAATTTCCTCATGATCTGAAGTCTCAGTGTAACAGGCCAAAGTATCACAACATGCGACGTTTAAAAATTTCCACCGCCATTTTATTTTCATACATAGAAATTGTTCAACGAAGCTGTCCGAAAATTTCCTTGTCTTTTCTTTGTGCCGCCGATAACATTCAGTGAAATTTTCAAACGCATTCAACCAACAATTCCTCTGTAAACAAATAATGGCGAGGGAAATTGTGAAACGTCACATGGCTCATGAGATACTTCGGCAGGAAGGTGACGATATGTAATAGTTTGTTTTCTGCGACTCGACAACAGCGTTTTTTGTGACATCTTCCCGACCATTCAACTATGTCAATTACCTCCTTCCAAAATACTCTCATTTTTTTCTCTTCTTACCTCGTCTTCGGCTTGTGTTGGTGATTGGAGAAGGGGGTGTCCTGTGTCTGCTCACAGCTCCTGACTCATTTCCTTTCTTTTTTCATGCCCAGGAAGTCTCGTGGTCGACGCGACGGCGGCTATGACGCCGCTTTGAGGTTTATGGTCTTCTCTCGGACCCAGACCTTCGAGCGCTATGCCTCTGGAACACCTGAAAATGACTGGCAGAAAATATCCTTAAGGTGCATCTTCAGCGTTAGTTCAAAAAAATTACCCCGAAGAACCACCACTTCTCGCTGCTATAGTCTGACTCCGCAATCAGCGATTATAATAAAACAACAGGTATATTAAATTCAGAGACTGCTCGTAAACTCAAGCAGCACATTCACTGGAAAAAAAAACACATTGGATCTAAAGTACAGACTCTTGAAAACATTGACAAGAAAAAATACTCTTGATTCAATCGGATTTTTGCTTGAATCAAAACGAAATCCGTTTAAATTAAGAGGCTTGGTTGTTGGTTTTTGATTTAAGCTAGATTCTGATTGAATCAAGAGTACTTTTTCTTGTCGATGTTTTTAAGAGTCGGGACTCTAGATCCAACGTGTTTTTTCCCAGTGTACTTATTATTGTAGTGGTATAGGGTAGTAGAATTATCCTTTATTTTTACCATTTCGGGTTCATAAAGTTGCAAAGATAGAAACTTAAGTCAAATATATCTATATCAACATCATTTGGTATGTAAAATTTTAAAATTTTTCATAAATTTAAAAATTCTAAAAATTGAAAAAAAATGTTATACTGCAAATATTTAAACACAGACCGATTTATTGCTAAAAATCACTGAAAATGAGTTCACTCACTAATTATGAAGGAGCGTATCCTCATTGCAGCAGATAGAAATAGAGACAGAGATGTTACGTGTTCTTTCATGTAATTCTTGTGGGAAAATGTCTTGTAATCCACAAGATCAGTCAAATTTCGAAGGGAATTTGATCGCAAAAATTTGGAAGTTGTAGCTCTCCTCGTGGTAACATGTCTGTTAGGGCCTGAAAATCATCCCGAAATTAATGAAGGTCTTGAGTGGGAGGTCTTGACGGATAAAAGCATCTCGTCTCCGCGTGTAGTACACTGAAAAAAAATTCCCGGCGTTTTTACCAAGGTCCGTTGGTACCTTTATCATCTCACTTTTTTTTACCAAATATTGGTAATTTTACCAAGACAGAATGGTAAGCTTACCTAAAAACCGGTATTTTTACTGTTTTTTCCAGGTAAGAATACCGCTTTTATTGGTAATCAATTCCCGGTAAATTTGCCATTTTATCTTGGTAATTCTACCACAGTCGATAAAAAATATTGGCGTTTTTACCAAGGTCCAGTAAAATTACCGAGAAAGTTCAATAATTTTCGATTATTAAGATTTCTCGGTAAAATTACCAATACCATAAATGGTAATTTTACCAAGAAAAAACTGGGATCAAATAGAACCCTGAATTCTTGGTAATTTTACCATTTTCTTAGTAAATACAGCGAGATTTTTTTTTCAGTGTACGCAGAGAAAAAGGCAACAGCGGCATCAAATTATGACTGATATCCGTGACGTGCCGGCGGTGGTGATCCGAGCGGAACCCCGCTGCATGATCCAGGTCAAAAATAAAAATAAAAGTCGTCTTGCAGTCTTGCAGTCGCTCCTCGGTTCTCAGGAACACAACGATGGGGACGAGATCGCATCAAGACTTTTAATTTAAGAGATGTGCAACGGTAAAACAGGGTCGAGAACATTACGGAAGTTAATCAGGGAGACGCAGGGATAAATAAGAACATTTAGAGGAACGGATTGCTCTCGTTTTCAGAGAATGGCTGCGCACTAAGAAAAATGGGGAAAAGTGAGCCCTTCGAGTGAATTTGATGCAAATCATGTTTTGCCCTTAGCCCCACCCCCAATTTTAGCGCACTCCAAAATCACGCAACGTGCATAAGGAGATCATAGATATGGAGCCCCGTGCAAAGTTTGAATGAAATTGAACTAATTGATTTTGAGATATGGCATCTGGCTGTACACAGATTTAGGGGAGGCCAGATGAACGGACACACATTTTTCAAGTATTGTTTTTTTGACTCCAGGCTTCTTAAAACGCCTATAGAAATGATGATTTTTTTTTCAAGAAGTTGTTTTGTCAGTTCTGTTAATAAGAGTTGATGGCAAAATTTTCGATGCTCACAATTGTAATTGAATAAAAGAATAAATGACGCAAGTAGGCAAAATCCAAATATGGCTTATAAGTAGACCCCGCCTTTAGAACAAGTTTCGCATTGAAATTCTAAATTCCCTTAAACAGCTCAAAAACAATGAGCTTCGTCGTTTTCCGTTCTTTTAAAAGAGTAATTAATATTTTTTTCTTAAACCTGAAGACTCTAGTATCTCTCATCAATCCCGAGTGATTAGAGGATGCCAAGAAGCGGTTGAAATAATTGAAAGAAAAAATTCAACCAGGATAGAGGAAAGGATATTAATTGTAATTATGAAGATAACAATAGCGTGCGTAATCTAAACGATGTTGTTTACCCAAGATGGATGTTTCATTAAAAATAATGATTATGGCGAAAAGAAAGAGAGAAAAAAAATGCGGCACCTCCTCTTCTTGTTGCTGACTATTTTCGCCGCTCCTTGAAATAAAATTATCGCACACAAAAGCAGTTTAATTGGACTCGGGCGAGCTAGCCGCACCGCTTTGTATACGGTTTTTCTGCTGGAAAAATGACTCAAACGAGCTAGATTGGCCTCATCCGACAACGCTCGTCAGGAAATTGAGGATCGGGTTTCGCACGGATTCCGGCGAAAAAAAGTTGGGGAGTCTTTAATCTTGGCTGAATCGCGAGAACACGCTTTTTAATTTCAGACCCTGCCTCCATTTTCCTCGAATCCGAAAAAAATTGGCACAATGGCATATTATGTCGACTTAGAACCCATCAACCCACCTTTAATTTTTTCAACGAGCTTTAAAGCGCTCCCGGCTGTTGTGAGTCTTGGTCATTAATTTAATTTATAATTGATGCCACTTCAGAAAGTCGGGAGTCCTCCGTTGCAAAGCTGTTCAATGTAATCATTACTTCACCTTCGAAAAATTTTACATGCTTATAGAGCAAGCTCTTAAAAGACTTTCGTAATTAAGATGATATTACTTGAAAATCTACGGGTTTCCTATCTGCTAAAAAGTAAAATTTGTCATTTTTACACGGGCCCCCATTCCTAACTCGATGTTATCATAACTATACTTTGGGAATGAAGGAGTTTCATCCAAAGATTCTGACGTGGTCGAACTGCGGCATGCGAATCGCATCGAATATTTGAAAAATCTCGATCGGTAGGTTTGGAATTTTTAGCCTATCTTTCTTTGGTAAAAATTGAGGATCTGCTGAAATTTTTACATAATCAGTGCGATATTTAGTACGCCAGCTCAACCACGTCAGAACTCGTTGAATCAACTTGGTTTTATCATACGGGGTGTAGCCGCGCGCGGGTATTTCCAAATAAAATAAATAAATCAGAAAGAAAGCTTCAAAAAGGCCGTATTAAGTCTTCCTAAATATAGCATAAGTCGTTTTTATCTCAGAAATGTTAAAGTTCACAAAATACAGTTCCTCAGCATTGATGGTAGGGTTATTTATTTAAATCTGCTCATTTCTTGTCTATCCATCAGTGCAACGGGATGCAGAGATAGCCCGCATGATATATTTGTTTGAAGTAGTCATGGCACAGATGACTCTATAGTTCAAATAAAAAAGTCAGGCAACTTTTCTTCGATAAGTGTTCTGTGCAACTATGTGAAAGCATGGCGTGCAAATAAAGAATGGTGGTCGCATCTCACACCCATTTGCTGTCGGCTACTTTTTTAGTGCATCCTAATATTGCATGGCCAATCATATACATTCCGCGCGTCCTTGTCCTCAAAATGGCGGCTCAACTCGAGATGCGACCAATTAGGAAGCAATTATCAGAACGCAAGAGAATTCATTTTCTCAGAAACGGATTTCGGTAGCCAACCATCATCCAGCGCGAGACCGGGCACGTACGGTGGTTGGCTATCGCTACAAAAGCGATTAGCTATCGGTAATTTTAAACTTTAATTGCAATTCTAGTGCGACACACACACACAAATAAATAAATGAATAAAAAAATATAAAAAAATAAATGAATAGATAAATAAAATAAGATATGACAAGGCTCTTGCATGTGGGCTGATTTTACAGCCACTTACTTCATCACAATTCAGGTTTATACCACGGAATTATCTTTTCCAGGGTAAATTACAATAACGCAATAATTGTATTTTTTTATGACGATCCAGGCAGCCCATACATACGCGACTCGGGTGAATTACAAGAGAAATACATGATAAATACCATAATAAAATAATAATGATCGACCAACGAACTCACTCTCTCTCCCTTCCAGGTCCTCACAAGGATAGCGAAATACTCCATCTTTTGTGTGTAAGGATTAGGCTAGCAGGAGCGACGAGGCGGTCTCTAGAACGATGCGCGGTCTCTCACCGGTCCAACGCGCCACACACTGGAGCCAATCAATGGGAGTAGTTGGACAAAATATATACACTTTAAAACTCACATGTATGTGAAACTAGATACAAGAGTTTTAAAAGTAGTACCGTTTGTTTTCTCGTAAAATTTCCTTTAAGAAGCGCCCCTTTAAATTTATAATAAAACAAAATCAACTTGACAATTTGCAGTTTATGCCATAAATTTTATGTCCGACCTCTCCAATAGGACTGTTCCATTGAGCGCCGGCGGCCGCTCTCTCTCCTGTACTCAAGTCCTCACAAGTATAGCTAAATACTCACTCTTCTGTGTGTAACTATCAGGCACCAAGAGCAATAAAGCGGTCTCTTAGATACGGAATATTCGTAGCGCGATTGTTCATTTATTTACGTGGTGCCTTGGTTTTTCTTGTGAATCCGTTTTATTCATAAGAACTTTTCCTTCGCGGTGTCCCAAGACATCATTGTTGGAAACAAGGGGGTTGAGCCCCCTAACAGCTTCGCAGTCCAACCCCCCGAAGCAGTTCGGGACAGAAACGTTATACGTTACGTGTTACTCTTAACATATAGTCCAGACAACGAAGGGAAAATAAGGGCTTTTAGTGGAACAAACTAGAAAAAAGCTGAATTTTTTTACCATCGATTATGTACTTCAACAGTAGTGTTTTCCGAAAAGTCCTCACTTTTACCCCCGCTGCTTACCCCCCTAATACTTCATACTATAAAATACTAGAGGGTGAGCTCCCTGACTCGAGAATTCGGCGCTAGGCGTTACCCGTTATTTTTATGAAGACAATGATTTGTCAAATAGCGTTAATGGTGATAGTCAAAACTCTCAATTTTGCTTGAAGAGAACAAAAACAACAAAGTATTCAGTCACAAAATTTCTCTAAAGTTAAGCAAAGTTTTCTTTTTTTTTTACTCGTAAAATCCAAAAATATCTAGATCAAGTAGATAAGAGTAAATTAATAAAATATTATAATTTTAGCTCTAGTAAGTAACAGTGCAAGACTGAGGGTGAAGGGGAGGGGATCGGCCCAGGAAGATGCTTAAAATACCAAACTATGTAGCCACCTGAGAATTTTTTAACGTATTTAGTCTTTTTAGACCTCATCAGTAGATAAACTCGTCGATGAGCCCAGATTAGCATCCCGCAAAATCCTAGGCGCGCGCTGCCGTTGTGAAGCTGATGTATTTTTTTTTAATTTTTTTTTTTTTTTTTTTTTTTTTTTTTTTTATTACTAACCTAGATTTTCCCGCAGTAGAGTGTAGACCCAGCACTATTCTCCCACCATGCTTGACATTTATACCTTTGCATGGTTCAAAGACCGAAAATCATTACTTCATTCACCGTTCCATCATGAACAACAATATGGTTTACAAACCAACAATTTTTCTCAGTGTTACGACACAAGGAAAAGTTTACCAAAAAGTTATTTCAAAAGTAAAACCATCTTAAAATCAAAGATGAAAAATTCGCCGTTCAAAAGTTCAGAAATTGAGGAAAACGAAAACAACCGCGCAGAACCAAAGCCCGGGGAGGAGGATTTTCGGAGCGCGCGACACGAAGCAACTTTTAAACGCTGCGTCAAAATGATAAGTTTCCCCTTTTTTCTGATTTCCGCCATCAGAACTTGAAAGATGGGCTTAGAATAGGCGCCGGAGACATGACTCCATCTGGAGAGTCACGTAAAGTGCGCAAACTTTCCGAAACAAGCGCCTTTACGCTTGTAATATGCTACGAAGTATGAAAATAATTCAAAAACTTGTCGTGCTTAATGGCCTTTGAAATGCACTGAAGACGCGGAGGGGAGCCGATTCCCGGCTAAGTACATTCAAACGAACATTTTGAATAAGTAATGCTTCAATGAGGACCGCTCGGGACTGCGTCAACTTGCGTTTCAAGGCAGCCGGTAGAGGCAGAGCTCTCCAGTGGCCGACCCAAACGAAAGACCCTTCGTCCCAAAAATTCTCTGAGTTGAGCACGACTAAAGTGGCGTGGCGTGCTTTGCGATATATCGATTGATCTGCCATTTAAATCAATGGAAGAGGATCGATTATCAACCTAACCTAATCGATTCTTTACTACAGCTTCAAATGGAGAAATATCGATAATCGATCCTTCACGCCACGCCACTGGAACGACTGAAGTTGCATTGCGTCTCAAACTCTCTACTCTGCCGTGCTAGGGAAGAACTCCGTATGAACCAATAGGCGTTGCTAAATTTCCTTCGAAATAACAACGAATTTTCAGAAAAATTGAGTATTTCTTCTCCGATTTTTCGGAGGATTTTGTCCGAAATTTGATCTGAAAAGTCTGAAAGTTTCAAGGAAAAATATGCATAACTTTCTGCAAAAATGGATATTTCCTAAGAGGAAATTTGGCAACATTCGAATGCTCATACGGCATTCTTCTTTAGCCCGGCAGTACTATGCTGGATTTGTTTGTGAAGAATGATCACATCCCAATTTACATAGGGGTTTTTGCCCTAAAAATGATATAACATGTTGAATACGCAAAAAAGTGTCTGCGTAGGTAACTCCATTTTTTAAAAGTATTATTTTCAGACTCATGGTCGTTTTAAGTTTTCAAATTTTAACATTCAAAAGTTTTTTTTCTTGTTTTTTGAGGAGAGAGGGTTTAGATGTTCAAAAGTGATACTTAGGATCGAACCGCCGGACCTTAATAGCTTCTTCAGGTGTATTAAAAAATTGCATTACGTTTTACCTTCCATAAATATTGTATTACTACTGTTCTTTTTTTTAAAATTATGATACATAAGCTGTGTAAGTAGGGTTTTTCAAAAAAAAAAAAAATTCTTTTTTTCTGTGGAAAAGATTTCCACGCACGGATCATCGCTACTATTGACTGTGTCACTGAAGCGATATTGAAACGACACTGTGAAGTCGGCTCCAAAATTTTAGGAAAGCAGCTCCATCTCAAGCTAAATTCGATTATAACCTACAGAGATACCTTCAAATTCCAAATGAATGACCATTGGCTAGTCCTTTCAATATCTCCCTTTTGTGCATTTAAAGACCATGCATCTTTGCCAGCGTAGAGCAAATAAAGGACCATCACGGAAAAACAACGTGGATTGGCAGAAAAACCGCTACAAATCGAAATAGGATCACGAAATACGGCGCAGCGCATCAGTGATACGGATTAGGAGACGAAGGAGATTCAGACGACGGATTTGTGTGCCTTGAATCATGGGAGGAACAGAATTCTGAACCATCGTTGCCAATTTTCTTAGGGTATTAACAGGAATGGCCACAGCTAATGCCACAGCTTTTCGTGAGTCGCAAACGACAAAAGGCAGACGCAAGTGCATAATCCTGCGATGTCTAGGCTCGTGACCTAAATTCTTGGTTGATTGAATCAAAAGTTTGGTTGGTCGTCTGATAGAAAATTAATACAAAGAAAATCAGTAAACCGGAAATATTTAATTGTGCAAGCGCAAAACGACGCAACATCAGAGGGTCGATGATAAAGACTAGTTCGACACTGCGGAGTCCGTGTTGCCTACTCCCTAAAATGAAGGGGAAATTCAAATCGATTGTTTTCCGAAGGCAAAAATGGGTATATTGAAAACCTGTGCTAAAGCCAGGAGAATAAGAGTCGCCTCACATGGAAATGCGCTCATTATTTACGATGAGCATATCGCTTAAGTTTGAAATTCACTTCTGATTTCACAAATTGTGTTAGAAATTCGTATTCTTGAGCCTCTAGCTTTACACAGTATACTGCAGCAAAAACATGATTGGAAACAGAGCGAAAAATTATTTGCCTTCATTCGAAGGAGTAGGCAACACGAACAAAATGGCAGTATTGTCGACCCTCTATCAAATTGCCTTGTGCCAGCACAGTTAAATATTTCCCTGATTTTGGTTTATTTGGGTCAATTTTCTATCAACTCGAACATCCAAAACGATTTGTAAATTTCATACTTAGTCCAGAACCCAGAAGTTAATATAGTAGACCTAAGACTTTCCGGATGTAATCATGGTAATTTTTAAGCTATTTCCCATTCGCGACATTCCTTCTCTTTGCTTTAGGGCAAGTTCGCAACAGACCCAATGCTTAAATCTATCGAATTCTTCGCAGAGTTCCTTACAAACTCACAGGCGGATCCAGACACTTCGAACAGGGGGGCGGAGGAGGAGGGCCGGCGGCTCCCCACAGACAATTTTCGAAATTTTAAAGCATCCATGCAGTTTGAGTCAATTTTTTCATGAATGATTACCGAATCTGAGCATCCTTCTTTCCTACATTCTTTCTTTCTTCTCTTTTCCTTCCTCCTTGATTTCAGGCGAACGGGGAGGGCGTGCGCTCCTACGCCCATCACCTTGCATCCGCCTATGGACAGGCTTCGATGACAGCCGGCTGATTATTGAAATTGGTGGACAAAGCCTTAGACAAAGAAGACAAAAGGGAAAAGAGGGATCCTATTGGTGGAAACGAGTAGTTGCAATGGACAAAGGAGGTTAGTTGTAGACTAAATAAAGGTAATCCACAAGAAACCCTTTAGATAATCTATCCTTTTCCCCCTCTAGGTTTACCCCTTTTTCTCTAGGTATCAAGGCTACTATTTATTTTTCTATTATTACTTGTAAATGATACCAATATGAAACTGTTCTATTTTCCCCCTCTGTCCATAATAACCACCCGTTTTAACCAATAGGCTCACTCCATACTTTCTATGTCTTTTTTATCTACAGCTGTGTCTACCAATTTCAACAATCAACCCGCAGGAATAAAAGGAGCCAGTCGAAATATGACCAGAGGCTCGATGTGGCAACGCGGAGCGAGGCGAGGATATTAGAGTCGCCGTAATCTGTATCGACACGGCGATGGGGCACTTCTGTGGCCCGGGGGGGGGGGGGGGGACAAAAGGAGGGTAGAAAATTCTATTATCCAGGTTCGAGGAAACGCAGAATGTTGAAACAACACTGTCCGTAGAATGGACGATGAGCGACTGTTCGTGGATAAGCGAGGAATGAATCGTAGGAGCTGCACCGTGTGAGCAGGTCATTAAGGAGCTACCGTCTACGATTTAGGGCTCGCCGTTTGGGCACCCGCGTTGTCTAATGTCGTCAGTCGTCACTGACCTCCTCTCGTTTCCGCTATGACGTCATCTTTTCGGTCCTCGAATGAATCAGTGAGAACGGTAACACACCAACTCGAAAAAATGAAAATAATCAAGGCACGTACAAGACTCACAGAAAAAAATAATATGCTGTTTTAGCACCTAGGATGTTAAAAATATGTCTGGTGATCCCAAGATGCTGCCATAACTGCCTACACAGTTAAATTTGCATTCACAGGATGTAAAGTTAACTGCGAGGCCAGTAAAAACAATAACTTCGGATCACCAGACACATTTTTAACATCCTGGTTGCTGAAACAGCATAAAAATTTTTTTCTGTGTGCATATTAAGTGAAGAAGTTAGTCTAAGAAAAAGATTTTTGGTACCTAAAAGCAGGTACTTGAGGAAACTTTAAATGTCCGAGTTGGAACTGATACGGTAACTATACAATGCCCTTCATGAAAATTGTCTGTCCGCGGTGAGAAGTGGGCATTTTCGAGTTACCGAGTTGGTGTGTTTTCGTTCTCACTGATTCAAATGGCCTAAAGTGAGACTCGTATTATGCTGGTGATCTGGGAGAGTAATTGAGCGGCTCCTTTGAACGAGATGAGTTCATTTACAGGCACAGATGAATACAAAAAAACCGTGGTTTAAATGGTAAATCGAAGTCTTCGGCCCAGATGACCTACGTTTTCTGTCATAGAAACTAAACTCCAGTTGGGCTGCATTTTGCAGTAAGGAGCTACGATTTCTGGCTCTTATTTAAAAACATCTACCTACATAGGGAAACTAACGGCACATAGGCTGCTTCTCGAATGAGCCAGACAATCAAGTTCCTAATTGCAAAATGCAGTCCAAATTAGATAAGAGGCCGGCAATAATTGGACTGGGTCCTCTGGGTCCTGACAGAAACGCAACATGTTGCATAAAGTTTGAACAGAGAGAAAGAGATTTGAAGCTTCACTCGTCCTTAAGATTGTATGAATTGAGGAGAGTGTTAATCTTCTTTTTTTCTTTGAATTTTTGACAGGAAAACTACGGATAATTGAATTCAAAGCAGAACTAAAACTCCGGCCGTGGAAGCCGTTTTTATAGGCTATATAGACATACCGTCCGCGTTCTGGGCTCAGAGACCGAAAGTTCCAGGTATAGCACCCCGAGCAGCTGGAGCTACGGCTCCAGTACCCGGAACTTTCGACTGCTGAGCCCGGAATGGACGTTATGTCTACATAGCATGTAACTTTTTTCAGTATAACCTCAAAATTACCGACATTTCCGCATTCTTCCTAAGTAGGATGCTATATTCCTCCCTTTTTTTTACTCTTTTCGTTCGGTTGCGTGAGCATTCGCATTGTAATTTTTACTCACCCTCCGAAATTTCTTTGATCCTCTCTCTCGGCTTAAAGTCATGAAGGGTGCCCGCCACGGCAACAGCGCGAGGAACTCACCTGAAAATCTCCCGTGGAGACGCCCCTCACCTCCCACCCGAACCCCTGCTACCTGGAGCATCCCTAATATACGCCACCCCCGCCCTCTTTTGACAGTCCCGTGGCCGTGGAATGCCCTTTGAAAGCGGCCGCAGACGCGAGGAGTATTGCTCCACTTGTGACGATTCAGCGAGACAAAGGACGAGAGAGCGAAACGGAGACCCGAGGAATCAGAGGGAGTGTAGACAGAGAAAGTGCATCGAGGACTCCGAGGCAGAAACCGCGGATCTACAAGCGGGCTTTTACGGAATTTACGTGGTTCTCCCGTGTAGTGGTTGTGGGCGCGACCAAGAGATCTGAATGAGCGCGTTGGGAAGTCAGACGAAACTGAGACAAACTGAATGAGATTCGATTTTTTGCCAGTTCCGAGGATTCGAGCCGGGATGAAAGGGCCCAGGGTTTTGAGATGATCACTTCCTACTCCGGCTCCGTGAATTTTGGGACCTTTCGCGGATTGAACCACGATGCCGGGTGTCGCCACTTTTCTGCTCCGGGGTCAAAAATAAAAGAAATGTAAACCACGTAGAGTCCAAGCTAAATAGATTTACGCACCTCTAGACTGCGACAAGAGATCGTCTGACGACACTTTTACATGTAAAGTAAATAGAGGAACCAAGAATGCGGATCTTCTGTTGCAGTCTAAAAGTTCGTTTTATAATTCGGTGCAGCCTCGAGTGATAAAATGTAAAGAAATATCAGTGATGCTACATGGGCATCACAATCGATTGAATAAAGCATTTGTAATTGCAAAACTAACTTAGGGCAAAACGTCGCTACACGGAGAAAAAAAAAAACTTCGTGCATGGGACCCGAGGCCGAAGTTGAGGTCTAAATATGAATCTCTGAAGTTTTTTGATCACGCATCCGAAAACTTGAGGTCGAGCTGCCGGAGTTCGGGTCAGACATCAAGGCACTTCGGTATGTATCGAAGTACTTCAGATGTGCGACCCGAACCCTTCGGTATGTATTGAAGTACTTCAGATGTCTGACCCGAACTTCGCCAGCTGGACCTCAAGTTTTTAGATACGTGATTTAAAAACTTCAGATATCCATATGACCTCAACTTCGGGTCCAACGCACGAATCATTTTTCTCCGTGCAAAAAGCATAGATTTATATGTGAAACAGGGTTCTCTTGAAAATTGAGATATGCCGTTACGTCAGAGGAGCGACAACAAGGATGTCCAAATATCGTAAAAAGTTGTTTTTAGTGTGTTATTTTGATTCCTGAGAGCGTTTAGAGTTTACAACATAGAGGAAGTTTAGAAAATTTGCGTTGAGAATCTGAGACGCGTTGCCACGGCGAATCGACTGACTACTGTGCGATGGGTAGTAAGTAGTAGGGTGTAGCGAAAAAAACTTTTTTTCGCGCATGACATTCGCTACCCCTGGAAAGTATGTGGTTGGTGCATAAAAGAGCCCACAAAAAATTTCAGCAACCTACGATGACCGTAACCACTGCCACTTTTGTGTCGAAGTTTCGGATTTTAGGCGAAAAATCGCTAAAAATGCAACCCGCAACTCATTTCTCGGGGGTTGTTCCGGGGGGCTTGGGGGGTAAATTTAAACATTTTCAGGTAGATTCGACACTGTATGACAAGTAATTTCAGCATTAAAACGTCCTCTCGCTGATTAAAATAAGGGAACGTATCTTAAAATACCGTAGTAAAATCCTATTATTTTCAGCAAATCGGTGTTCTCGAACTATTCGTTTATTTCATTCAAAGTAGTGATGTTTCTGATTTTGATCACTCTTTTACATGAAATAACCCTTAGAGTATACCACGAGGAGGTATCGGCTTAGCAAAATGATCCCCCCCCCCTCACATACACCCAACCTTAGGTGGGGGCAGTCTTAAGTCATATCAACGACATTGAAATCTACTACCTCACGCTGAGGCATTATTCAGGCTCTGCTCAACGTAGTTGCTCTAATAATTAATCCGTGTCTACTCTTCACGCCAATTACTGATACTGATGCTTCTGTTACTAATTTAACACAACTTTCAACCAATTGTTGGTGCCATGGTAACCCAA
>NW_017547189.1:1170696-1189502 GCF_001854935.1 Bemisia tabaci
GGTGGGGGGGGGGGGGGGGGGGGGGGGGGGGGGGGGGGGGGGGGGGGGGGGGGGGGGGGGGGGGGGGGGGGGGGGGGGGGGGGGGGGGGGGTCGAAACGATCGCAAAGGCGGTATACTACGTATACGTGCCAATAGAGGAACCAAGAATGCGGATCTTCTGTTGCAGTCTAAAAGTTCGTTTTATAATTCGGTGCAGCCTCGAGTGATAAAATGTAAAGAAATATCAGTGATGCTACATAGGCATCACAATCAATTGAATAAAGCATTTGTAATTGCAAAACTAACTTAGGGCAAAACGTCGCTACACGGAGAAAAAAAAAACTTCGTGCATGGGACCCGAGGCCGAAGTTGAGGTCTAAATATGGATCTCTGAAGTTTTTTGATCACGCATCCGAAAACTTGAGGTCGAGCTGCCGGAGTTCGGGTCAGACATCAAGGCACTTCGGTATGTATCGAAGTACTTCAGATGTGCGACCCGAACCCTTCGGTATGTATTGAAGTACTTCAGATGTCTGACCCGAACTTCGCCAGCTGGACCTCAAGTTTTTAGATACGTGATCGAAAAACTTCAGAGATCCATATGACCTCAACTTTGAGTCCCACGCACGAAAATTTTTCCCCCGTGTACTCTAATGTAACGGCGTATCTTGATCTCCGCACCCAAAATGCATAAATTTATATGTGAAACAGGGTTCTCTTGGAAATTGAAATATGCCGTTACGTCAGAGGAGCGACAACAAAGTATCCAAATTTCGTAAACAGTTGTTTTTAGTGTGGTATTTTGATTCCTGAGAGCGTTTATAATTCATAGAGGAAATCTAGAAAATTTGATGAGAGCCTGAGACGCGTTGCCTCGGCAATGTTACAGAACCTCAGAGTGCCTGACTACTGTGCGATGGATAGTAAGTAGTTCAACCTCTGCGAAATTGAGGATCCATTCATCTGCTCAGTGAATGGATAGTCTGAGTCGGATTTCGATTTTCGGATTTTGGGGCGACCCTCTACCAAGCACGTAGGAACGTGCTCCGAGTGAATGCTCTGCAAAAAGAGCAAAATGTTGGGAAAAAAGGTTTTTGTTTTGAGACAGAGCCTCAAAGACCATGCAGAGCGAGGTTATGTGACAATTCTCACGGGAAAAAAGAGTGGCGTGTCGTGTTTTGCGATATATCGATCAATCTGCCATTTAAACCTAAGGAAAAGGATCGATAAACAGGGTGTTCGCAAAGAACACCTTAATAATCGATTCTTTACCATAGCTTCAAATGGGAAAATATTGATAATCGATCATCCACGCCTCGTCATTGGAAAGAAACCGTTTCTGTAATCGGGTCTCGGGCATGACAACCGGCTTTGTCAGTTCTTTAAAAAATGTCTGTGAGATTACGGCGGAAACTCTTGCAATATTTTCTCACTGCAATAGGCCACTAAAAGGCTAAAATGCAAATAGTCAAATCACGCATTTTGTCAAGTTGCCCTGTCAAAAAGTCAAGTCAAGAGTGTGGTCCATACTCGCTCTATCAAGTTCCTATAGGGAAACTCGATTTCCAAAATTTGGTTGTTAATGTTCCTCTTGACGAATCGGTAGAATGGAGGTGCTGCATGTGTGAGAAATTTGCGATTCGACTATTGATTCTTATGTAAAATTTCGCGAGAAATTACGATGGTGCCACTGGTTTTCTCTGAAATCAACTCCCAAGCTCAAAGAAAGTTCTTAAGTTGAGGCCAAAACCGAGGGGATATCCCACGCGATCTTAAGAGTCTACCTCTACATTCAGACAAACTCTCCATGCTTCAGTTTTGGAGTCCCCAAATGAAGTAGCAGTCCTGTCAATGTATTTGCTCCCTATCTTTGCGTGGAGAGTTCGTATTGATGTAGCGATGGACTCTCAGGATAGCGTGGGATATCCCCTCCATTTTGGCCTCAACTTGAGAGCTTTTTTTGAGCTTGGGAGTTGATTTCAGAGAAAACCAGTGGAACCATCGTGTTTCCCGCGAACTTTTACAGAATAATCAATAGTCAAATCGTATATTCCTCACACATGCAACATCTCCATTGATGTGGTAGGTAGTGTGCCCGTCGGTCCTTTCGTATCAGCAAAACACCGTGCTGCCGTCCAACGTAAAAACTTCGCGTCTTCATTCGACACGTTTTCATTTTTTTCTGACAAAATGTTGTTTTAAAAAAAAACCTGACAAATATATTTAAATTCATCCTTCATTTTTTCGATTCATTGCCATACCACTGGGAACTAAAAATGAAAAAATGAAGTCTTTTTGCATTACGTGCTGGAAAAACACACACAATTTTGAGTGGGGTTACGTCGTTTTCATTGGCGGATCCAGCAAAGTGGCAACATTGTTTTTCTCCATTTAAACCTATGGAAATGAATCGATTCTTGAAGGGGCCAGGTGCTTCAACAAGAATCGATTATTTAACATAGGTTTAAATGAAAGGAATCCGGTGATGCCAAATTGCCGGATCCGCCTCTGGTCGTTTTTGCTGTGGACGGCAGTGTGAGTGTGAAGACTTGACTCCTCACTCGACGGTATGGAAATTCATTACTCGGATGCACCGCGTCTTTTTCAGCACTGCCGTCCGCAGAAATTGCAGCGGGGGCCTATATTCCACTTCACTCTTTGTTTCTTCGTCTTATTTAGTGCTGAATCATTTCTGCCCCCGCTACCCCAACCGCCGACCCCCTGTATTTTCCGCCCTCTGCACTACCCACAAGACAACTGAAAGCTACGCAAAATATGATGAGTCGTGCGTTTTCAATTCCCAACTCGT
This sequence comes from Bemisia tabaci, assembly GCF_001854935.1. NCBI lineage: Eukaryota > Metazoa > Arthropoda > Insecta > Hemiptera > Aleyrodidae > Bemisia > Bemisia tabaci. The sequence continues at coordinate 1,173,486 of NW_017547189.1, forward strand.
AGTCCCCCCTGCCCCTGAGGGATGCGCAGGCATGGAAGGGGTTGTGAGTGTGTGTGAGACGTAAATGCTGCTAAGGCAAAATATGCAATATGCAAGCGCCGCAATGCGACCTTACGCGGCTGTCACTTCGAATGTAAAAATTCAAACATTTTACGCACCCTCATTTACTTCTAAAGGCATCACAGAGGTTTTTAACTGCTAAGCTTTCATCAATGCACTCTACTCCCAAAAAGAGAAGTACGTCATACCATACTAATTGCTTCTATGTCAGAGACAAATTGGAATAATTTAACATTTTAAATGTATACGTATGGAAAAGAGAGAGCGAATCCTACATGATTTTGACTGCGTGTATCAGGCTTCGGCCCTGTCTTTGAATGGTTGTACACTGAAAAAAATGGCATGTTGTTTCAGCACCTAGGATGTCAAAAATGTGTCTGGCGATCCTAAGATGCTGCCTTGATTGCCCACCCAACTGAATTTGCATTTACCTACAGGATGTAAAGTTATCTGCCGGGGCAGTAAAGGTAGCATCTTGAGATCACCAGACACATTTTTGACATCCTAGATGCTAAAGCATCATATTATTTTTTTCAGTGTATTTCCGGCAGAATATAATTATTCTTTAAGTGAATCCATTTAAAAAATGATCCGTAAAACGGAACATTCCAAACAGTAACATTTACAAATAAGTTCGTCAAAAATTAACAAGTGATGCAATTTTTATGATTTGAAGGTATTGTTTGATTTCATAATGTATGGAGACAAAAAACCATGATCACTCATCCGTTACTGACAATTAGTCGAAATGTCAATCAGGAATCTACAGTAACGGAATCGTATATTTTAATACGCATCACCGTTACAGTGACATTATAGTGGACATGATAATATCACCATGCTCGTCATTCGAATCACCTGAATCCACTAATTCCGGATTCTTTGACCGCGTAATAGAGAAATCATGCGATTTTTTTCTCATCGTGTGAATTTTCCTCACATTACTAACAACCACTCTAACGAGGTGGTTTCTTTGAAGCCATGCCATGAGCCTAAAAAAGGATCCCTTTAAAATAGTAACCCCGTACACCAATGAAAGGCATCAAAATGATGCTACGAGGGTCATCCAAAAAGTAAGTTTCCCTACCTTGTATCTTCCGAACGAAAAGAGACAAATTAAATCGATAAAAAGACGCATATTAGGCATACTCTAAGCTTTAAAATAAGTCCAAGTTTTTGAAAATCGGTAAAAGGATTCGCAAGAAAAGTTAATTTTACTGAGACAACCTCCTGTCGCCGCGTGCCCACCTCCCGGGTCAGGATGCGCGGAGATTCGATTATTTCAGACTCGGGTATTCGCCTCTAAACATCACATCAAAAAAGAATTTAAAAGTTTTCATTGAGTAGGTCTTACCTTACTTTGTGACATAGACTCCACATGTTTTTTGACATTTCTGGTATCGTTACAGCAGCTTCTTGATGCCTTCCGCGTAGAAGCTCTCGCCTTGGCTCCGAAACCATGTCATTAACAGCGATCTGTACTTCCAAATCAGTTGCTTTGCGTCGGAAAATTTTCCCCCAATCCTCCACACTCTCTTAACTCAGCCTTATGTGACTTTCATCTGTTTCCAAGCGGAAAAACTCCCACGATGAAATGCGATTGCCAACCGTTTCAGAGGTACAGATCGCAGTCAATGATCGGTTTCGGAGCCAAGGCGAGAGCTTTTACGCGGAAGGCATCAAGAAGCTGCTGTAACGATACCAGAAATGTCAAAAAAGATGTGGAGCCTACGTCAAAAAGGAAGGTAAGACCTACTCAATGAAAACTTTTAAATTCTTTTTTGATGTGATGTTTAGAGGCGAATACCCGAGTCTGAAATAATCGACTCTCCGCGCATCCTGACCCGGGAGGTGGGCACGCGGCGACAGGAGGATGTCTCAGTAAAATTAACTTTTCTTGCGAATCCCTTTACCGATTTTCAAAAACTTGGATTTATTTTAAAGCTTAGAGTATGCCTAATATGCGTCTTTTTACCGATTTAATTTATCTCTTTTCGTTCGGAAGATACAAGGTAGGGAAACTTACTTTTTGGATGACCCTCGTACATCTCCCTGGCATTCGGTTAAATTTCGCGCAATATTCGGTCTCATTTTCGGCGATTGTGCGTCGCGGTGACCTCCGAAACTATTTCCACGCCAGTGCTATTAATTTATTTGTGCTCGTTCATTTGCGAGCGACTCCAGTACTAATCTGGACTCCCTAGAGCTCCCCTCCCCCGCGGTCCCATCTCCGCCCCTCCCTCGCTGGTCCTGATGCAAATTGTTTCTCGACAAAAGCTTGGCGGCCGATGTGCAAAACCGAGCAAATGCACTCCGCGCATGCAATATTAAAACATCGTAAAAACCATCGGTACGCCATCGAACCGGCGGCTACGCGAACATCGATGCCGTGCTTCTCCGGAAATACCGGATTTTGAGACACGAGATTACAAAGGATCGGCCCTTTTTAGGGCAGGGTGGTGGCACTGCGTACCCGCGAAGTGGCGTTAAATGTCTGGTTGACTTCCGCGCTCATTGAGAATGAGAACGAGGCTTCAAAAGTTGCTAAAACCCGAGTGAGCCGAACTTCGTGGTTTATATAGAGTAGAGTTTTTGCGAGCCAACCGCCTATTTCAGCTCAGCACGTACGAGGATCCTAACGTTGATTGCTTATTTAGATTTTCTTTGCTCTGATACCTCACCCTCTAAGCCTCCTCGAGTAGCAAGAACTGTTAAAAAAACTTTTTAAAAAAAAATCATAAATTTTGTGAAAACAACTTTCAATAAACGGTTAAAATTTATTGTATCCTCCACCAACAATTTTTAAGAACAATTTACAAAAGGTGAATTGAAAGTTGAAAAATGGGTCTACAATGGTTTTTTAATACTCAAAATGTTAGAAAAAAGAAGGGATATTTTGTAAAATATTTGTTTACCTAAATTTTACTAAACGCGAATTTTGAGGAGGAATAACCAAAGAGAGTTCTTTGAGACATAGTTTGTAAAGAATTTTGAAAAGTGTTCTGAAAGATAATTGTTCCTCACAAAAGATGAATATGTTGAGAACTTATAAAATTCTCTTGTAAATTCACAATCTGGATAAGAATTAGGCACAGTTTTGAGTCCCCCGCTTGCAAAAGTATTTTTCTATGAAATCATAATTTGATAGATGAGTCACCTCGATTTCAAAACTCTGCGAGAAACTTTAAATGGCTACTGCTGTGTTTCGCGTTTTAGAAATTTAAAAAAAAAATAAAAAAAAAACGTTGCAAAAGACGTTTATTAGACATTTTCACCTTTGCTTTCCAAGCTAGAAGAAGTAGAAAGTAGAATGGTTTTCTTCCTAAGTAGAAAGGTATACCTACTTTGTTTCTATGCTTAATTGTACTTTTACATGACGGTGGCGTCTTAAAGTTTTGCGTGGAATTGTGGAGTCGGAGTGATTTACATGCATTAAATTATGTTTCTGCTGCCGTTTAATTTGATATTTTTTAACAAAAAAGTACTTTTTCCATTATGACTTTGGCCCTGAAACCCATGGGAATACACGCATGATAGAATCATGTCTTAATGAGAGTGGTTACTTTTGAGTAAAATACCCAATCGGAAATTTGACCTTGGGAAGATTGAAATAATATTGTAGCAACCTTAGCGAGATTGTGAGCAGATTTTAACAGTAAGGTTGGCCTGAGAATCTTGGTACAATACACTATCAATACGGGATATATAACCTTAGTATTTTAATATTGCACCAATATTAGCAATATTAGAAATCCAACGTCCGGTATCGCTTGCTGATTCTAAGATTGTCATAATGTTGACACAATATTGGTTATACAATGTTGGTAAAATAACACTGTCATAAAATTATTTTTTTAATATTGCAGTAATATGGTAGTTTTAACATTGCCGCAGTATTAAAAAAATACTGACCATAGGCTTCTACCTATAATATTGACACAATATTGACACGATATTAGGAAAACAAAATTGCTAAAATAATACAGAGACGCTTTTATCTCTGTAATACTGTGGTAATGTTATTATGTTAACATTCAAATACCGTTAGAACAACAAACATTACAGGCTTCTGTTCGTAATATTGTCATAACATTGTCACAATATTGAATATCCAAGTTTGTCTCGGAAGTAAAATAATGTCCCACCAACATTGTGGCAATATTGTAAGGATAGGCTTGGAGCAGTTTTACAAACCTAACATTGGCACAATCTTTGGGCTCAAGCTTGTCTCAGAGGTAAAATAAATGTCCTGCTAACATTGTGGGGACATTAGCAAGATAAGCTTGGCAACTATATTCAAATGTGAAAAAATGTCGTACCAAGCTTGTACTAAGGTCAAATTTCCGATTGGGACGTTCGAATTCAACAAAAAACAGCTAAAATACGCTTTCCAACGCACACTGTCAAATTATGAGCGCATTTTGCACCTATTCAATGTGCACATCGTAATTTTTGAACCATTTTCCACTAGAACAGACTCCTTTCTTCATAGAAGTAGTCGCCGAGTGTCTCCTATTATAGACACGTAAATGCAGAATTAAGAGGTTGGCTGAAATTTCGCCGAGGCAAGGGAGAGAAGATCCAACTTAATGATTCTCCTTTATTTGGACAACTTTCTTCGACAGCTGCGTGCTTCCTGCCCATGAAATTTCCCTCCAAAACTCGTTTATAAGGCGGAGTGCCGCTTAAATTATTCGCGGCAATTAATATCTTTCTTGAATTTTCTGGTCGGTCTCATGTTCCCACTGGCGGGCTCCACGGAGCGAGATAGTCGACTCTATTTTCATGCATATATTCAATTTCTTAATCGCGCTGCTTTAATGCTCTGATGGATGCGCAGGATTTTTCATCGCTTAATTTCTCTCGAACCGGCGCTGCTCGGGCCCAAATTGGTTTTTAAGAAGCTCCGCCAGCTGTCCGGCAATTATTTAATTCACTATCTCTTTTAAGTCGTAGAGCCAGGCGCATAACTGACAGCTTCCTTAGAATGATATAATATTCACACAAAACTCAAATTAAATTGTATATAAAATATTTTTGGGGATATGATTGAAGTTTCTCACAGTGAAGCGAGTCAATAGGAGAGGTCGGACAAAATTGGGAAACTTTTAACACTTATAACTCCGTTCATACAAAACTTTGAGGTTCTAAAAATGGTTCCATTGGTTTTCTCGTAAAAATTTTTTCTTGTGGCACCCATGGAAATTTAAAATGAGACGAAATAAACATCAAAATTTGCAGTTTTGGTCAAAAATTTCATGTCCGACCTCTCCAATTGACTCGATCCACTGTGCCCTCTTGGCGCGAGACGCATATTAGCGCCTACAAGACTGCCGGAATACTTCACGCATTGCGCCAAACACAGTGCGGCCGCCAGTCGGCGCGAGGCCGCAAACGATAGCAATTTGCATACGGCGCTTGCGTGTCAGCTGGTTAATTTTTATCGACATATTACGTTTCATTCATAAAGAACTTTAAGACCATAAACTCCGCGTAGAGCTCCTCCAATCCCGGTGATACTCTATTCTTTGACAGGAGGTTAGTTTAGCTGTATACTTGAAGCTAACCAAACTAACGGCGATGATTCCATTACACACCCTCGCGAATCTATTACGATGTATTCAAATTGAGGAGTTGGGTGCAAAAAGGATATTTCTTAGTTGCGGTATGTCTTAAAATCTTGACCCCAAATTTATATTATAGAAAGGCAATAGTATTCGATGATATTTGAAAATTTCTCGTTTTCAGAATCGTAAATAAACCATAAAGAAAATTAATTGAAAACTCTACAAATGGTGAAATCTTCAGTGGTGTGCTAATGAGTTTTATAGCAACTATGTAGGGAATCACACTTTGACCCAACAAGGTTGTCTATAAGTTTATAGATGCTTGTTAAAAGTAAAAATAATAGATAATGTAGATAAAATCAAACCACAAACAGGTAAAATAAGATTAACTCGAGTTCCAATTTTATAACGTTCCGTCGCAATTTTGTCCTTTACCAAATCCACTGCTTTTTTTCCAACTCGAGATCGTCAAGTCAAACTCACAAGTGATGTCAATATCCTCCACTGAACTGTATATATTGGACAAAGATAGGGATGGAACTGAAGGTGTGAGACTGAGGATTTCCCGAAAAAGATTAAAAGAGACTATAAGTTACCGAGAGGAGAACCAATATAAGAGACTACCTGACGGGAAAATTGAATCTGCGTTCGAGATTAAGCTCAAACGGAAGGAAAGTTCAAAAGCCCTACATCACCGGAGAAACAAAAGTAGGCAAGACTACTTACTCGGAGCAACTCCGTTCCCAACTCGCCTTTTCCTCATTAAAGCGTATTTGCGAGGGGATGAGCCCGGATCACTATGGGCTTATGCGACTCGTTGACTTTCAAAATAAAAAAGACTCGAGTCGTAAACGCATTGAAATTCCGCATAATTTTCGCCAAGTCCGGAGGTGAAGCATCCAGGAATACTGCCGTGCCAAGGAAAAACATCGTATGGACATTCGAGAGTTGCCAAATTTCCTTCTATATAATGTTTATTTTTGAGGAAAGCCACGAATATTTTTCCTTGAAATTTTCAGGAACTGTAAGTGAAATTGCGAACAGAATTATTTGAAAAATTGGAGGAGAAATATTCATACGTTTACCAGAAAATTCGCGTTCTATCAAAGGAAATTGAGCAACGTCTGATGGCTCATACGGCGTTCTTCCTTAGCACGGCAGAATAACACTCTCACATTCAAAACCAAAGTTCGTCTCGGTGACTCCGAGCAAACAACGAAGGAAAACCCTCCCTGCCGTTCTGAGAAGAACGACGTATGAACCTCTAGATGTTGCCAAATTTCTCTCGATGAAATCTGCATTTACTTGCAAACTTATGAATGTGTTTCTAATAGTTTTTAAGAAACACTCATCCACAGTATAACCTGAGAAATCTGAAAATTTCAAGGAAAATATTCATAATAAAGAATATGATCGCATTTTTTTTACTGTCGCATTGAAAAGTGCTGAAAGAGCTGATTTCGCAGTATTTTGTATAAACTTTTTCCAATTTGGGAAATAGTATACAAGTATACTTAAAAATGTAAAAATGCACCACCTATATGACGTCATCTGGTGGCATCCCGTGTAAACACACTCATTTTAGCAGATTCGACTATTTTGATTACATTTTGCAATAAGGAACCACAATCTCTGGCTCTTCCATAAAGCGCCTTCCTACATAGGGAGACCAATGGCATATAAGTTGTTTCTAAAATGAGCCGAAAATAGTGGTTTTTTATTGCAAAATGTAATTCATTTGATTATGTCCTCTCCAATAATTGTTAAATTCAAAAACCAAGTGCTAAATTCAGTCCGCAGTTTCCACTAAAATAGGAAATTCAGCTAGACGCTAGAATATTCTTTACTCTCTTGAAAGATATATATTTTATCGGGGAAGATTTGACAGCATGCGAATGTTCATACGGCGTTTTTTCTTACCGCCCTCGCTCTCAGTTTTCAAAGTGTTTTTGAGTAGTGTTTCAGACTCTCGAGGCGTTTTTGACTTTTCTTATGCACGAGAGCCTACAGAGAATAACATTATGCCCCCACCTTACAACAAGCTCTTCAATAGGGGCTGTTGTCACTTTCCGTGGAAAACGAGGAAGGCGACGGAGAAATTTACGAGGCGCTCCGAAGTGTTTGGTAACATACTCGGCAGCAGAGTAAATAAAGTACCCTCGCCTTTACGCATCTTCACGCTTCGTGAGCATCCACGCAACTTCCACCCCGAGACGGGGTTTAAAAGGGTCGAGCTTTTTTCTCTTTATCTGGCGTCGGGTATTTTGGGATTGCGCGATGATTTCTGATACCTCGAGGCCGAAAAGCTCAGGATTGAGGTTGAATTCTTAGTGAGGCTTGAAATCAGCGAAATTTTGACTGTAAATGGTAGATTCTCTAGACTTGACCTTCCCAGAAGCAATATCTTGTAGGAATGACGAATTTGCAGGTGTCCGAGAATGTTGAAGTTGAAATTCCTGCTAAAAATGAGATATGACGCCAGATAACGTCACTTGGTGGTGCGTTCTCTAACTTTTAAATGTATTTTATACTATTTCCCGTATTCATTTTAAAATCTCCACACTAAAAATCTAAGTAATGTAATCTGTTGACCTAAAAGTTTAAGTTAGAGGTCAACGGTATTTTTCGCAATGATGTTTCATGAGCAACGTGTTGACGTAAAAATCAAATAATATTCATCTAACGATGACTCCAAGGTCGAAATCATGACCCCAAGCAAAATTAAAATGGTCACTTGTATGTGTCCAAGTTCCTCGATTAAAAATAAACAAGCCCCAAGGTTTGTAGCTCAACAAAGAGCCGTGGTGGTTAGGAGTCGTAGAGCGACAGGGAGTGCTATAAAAGTGACCTGTATGTATGTATGTAAGTTCAAAAATATGCAATTTGTCCATGCAAGATTGCAGATTGTCAGACGCAGGATGAATTTTAGACTTTACTACTGCCATCATCCTTATTTTTGAGCCATTTTCCTTTAATAATTTAACACTTCTTTTTGCTCCAAAAGGGGGCGGATTCGTCCTGATTCTACCCTTATATTTTCACCCTTTATTTATATTATTATCACATGATCCCAGGGTAAAATTATATGAACCAAATAACACGGTCAAAATGGAACACCGTGTGCAACACACCCGGCCGAATTTGTTTCCTTCTTGCACTGAAAAAAGTTACGGGCTATGTAGACAAACAGTCCATTCCGGGCTCCGAGCCCGAAACTTCCCGGTGCTGGAGCCGTAACTTCCATTTCTTCGGGTGCTACGCCCGTCACATTCGGTCTCTGAGCCCGGAACGCGGACGGTATGTCTATTGAACCCATAAGCACGGCTTCCACTTTCGAAGTTTTCTTTTTTCCAGTGTGTATTTTCTGGATGTACAGTAGACTCTGGATTATCCGGATTAATTGGTTCCGGGCCCGATCCGGATGAAAAAAAAATCCGGATAATAATAGTAAACACAAACACCACTAACCAACACCACAGTTTTCTTATTATGTATATACATCATGTACATACCAACACGAATTTAAAAGGTTAACGCCAAACTGAACGACTCAATGGATGATTGTGAATGGTAGTCGACAACGATAAATTACAATACAACGATTAAAGCGTGCAATGCGTGAAGTATTCATGCAGTCTTGTAGCCGCTAATGTGCGTTTGGTGTAATGCGAGAAGTATTTATGCAATCTAGTAGGCGCTAATGCGTTCCACGCGACCTCACTGTTTGGCGCAATGCGTGAAGTATTACTTCAGCCTTGCAGGCGCCAATATGCCTTGCGACCGCTTCTCCGCGGATCCGCTCACTTATTGGAATGAGTGCGTATAGTTACATGGTTGCAAAATCGATTCGGATAATCCAGAGTACGGATAATACGAAGCCGGATAATCCAGAGTCTACTGTACATAAATTTTATCATAAGAGTTTTGAATGAAACCGAACAAGCCGTCTGTTGCAACGTTTAAAGGTAGTGTAAAAACTTTTAGGTCAGGAGGTAGATGTGACTGTCACTTTGAGGATACTTTTCGTCTCAATGGTCGCCGACAAGAATTTTCCCTGCTGCCGAGGGGGTAAAGTAGTTTCGACAGCCACTGATACTCTGCTGTCAGCGGAGGGAGCTTTTACGCGTTCCGCTACAACTTGATTTGAGGGGTTCTCGCTTCGAATCCCGGCGGAGTTGTTCGATGCCCGGGGCCCCTTTCCCGTAAGTGTGAATTGCAATTCCTCCGAAAGTGGCTCCTTGATTTTCCTACCCTCCGTTTCCCCGACCTCTTGGGATGTGTTCATTCCTGAAACACGCGCGCGGAAATGATTTGTCAAGAGGTAAAAAGCGAGCGAAAGGATCGTACCACTGTTCATACCGAATCGATCTTTTTTGGCTGAGGCATTAGACCTTGTCCACATGAGTGCAATTGGGACGAATCAGTTCCGCGAACTGGCGGTTCCAGGAACAAGTTATAGGTGAGTTATAACAAGTTCCTGGAGCAAGTTCTCCCCTATTTCCTCGAACCGCGCACGTGTGGACAAAGGCCCCAGTGAGCCATTTTCATCGCAATTTTTCAATTTTTATTATAAAACAAGGTCCCGCGTGCCCGAATATGACGTATTTATGATAAAAGGAACTATGTGCAGGTGGAAAGATGGGGTGTGCTCGTGTAAGTTGCATAAGAAAAAATGTAAAAGTGGATATAGTTCCTTTCGGGAAAATGGAAAAGCGAGATTTTCAATTAAATCAAAAGGAACTGAGCGCTAACTCGTGAGCCGTGGGCATGTGACAAGAGCCTTGTGGACAGGGCTCATGAGTTAAGGATCGCCTTGCCGATCGTCGTCGCTCTCGTCGTTTCCGCTGACGTCACTGGCGCTTCATATTTCCCATTCATTCTTATGGCCCGACCACTAACGAGCACACCCCATTTTTCCACTTGCACATAGTTCCATTCAGCATAGATACGTCCAATAGTGGTATCACTCTGCAGCGGTCACGATTGTATTGAGATGATGTTATTTCTGGTTTAGCTTAATTTTAGGGTATAACCCCTAACACTTTTTGTGTGTGTATACGTCCCATATTTACACTGTGTAGAGGTGTCGTCAGCTAAGTTGACGGTTGTTTACTTTCGGTTTGCAAGCCTTTTCGCGTCACTACTATCCACATGAAAACATCTGGCTCTCTCACAAGCAAGAACACAAGCTTAGATAAGTTTTTGAATACTTTCAAACCTTGTAACACTATAATATTTAACCACATAGAAATTACAACCACAAAAAAATGCAAAAAAGTCGCAAATCATAACTGATAAGTGGTTTTTTTACGATACGATCATGAGGCTGATGTTTTCAATGTGGAGTAGCGAACGCCGCTTTGTTCAGAGGCCCAAATTCGTCGTCGGCGCTTGCAAACCGAAAGTAAACAACCGTCAACTTAGCTGACGACACCTCTAGTATGTGCACGGTTTTAAGTAAATTCTAGTCTTTGAATGTCTAAACATCAAGCGAGCAAGACGGCAACGCTGGCAAGCTAATAATTCAAGCACAATGCTCATTTTTTTCTTTTTTCGTCTCCTTTTTTCCACACAACGCAACTCGAGATCCGTCTTAATTAACGCACCCCCTCCCGCCTCTCCTTCCTTTCCTACCCCGGCTCAGCGCACGCCCCCCGCGTCACGTATGCGTGCTTTTGATAATTCGAATCCATTTGCATTCAAATTAGCGCCAAGTCAAAAAGTTCGTCGCGGGCGGCGAGGGAAGGAGGAGCGGCGGAGCACCCCCTCCCCCAAGTGTTCTGCGTTGCGGGTTCGCCACCCCCGAGCGCACAGGCTCCGAATCAATTTGTAAAGGGCCTCTCTTCATCAGTGATTCTCGTTGATGGTCTCTTGCGGTAGGTTATTCTTAATCTAACTAATTTTATAAAAATCTGTGTTTTTGCAAGGGTTAAACCTTGGTGACGATTCTCACACAGTTTTTTTTTTTTTTTTTTTTTTTTTTTTTTTATTATTATTTTTTGCTTTGAAAGCGAGGACATAATTGAGCTCCCGCAACTACTTTCCGCTTGCACCAGGAATAGTACAAATAGACGTTCTTCAGAACATGCGGGAATCGGACGCACCTGCATACTATTGCATATGCAACCCGGCCCACTGACGAGTCGATAAAATTGCATCCTTGGGATTAGCAATAGCGTTATCTCCTACCTGGACTGGTGCATAGTGAGAAAAGGTAATCAAAATTGTGTGTTAATATGGGAAGTAAAACACGAAGTAACACAAGCTGTTGATTTTTTTTTTTTTTTTTTGTTAGTTTTCCCTTTGTCAAATTGACCGAATTTTTGGGTTGAAGGGACCAAATTTTTGTGTTACAAATCTGAAAACTCGTTACAGCCGCCAGCCGCCAGGATCAAACTTGGATTGCAACGGTGGTGGTCCAATGGACTTATAGGAAGGAAAACAAGAGTACATAGGTTCCGCAGGACACTCTCTTCATGTCCTGATGTTCCCCTCATACGCTACGGTTTGAGTCGATTTCACACAAAAAGGTGTTGAGCAACCAAGTCCTTCGGGTTGATCTGACACAAAAAAGTTACACAGGGTAACATTAAATACAGAAATATTTACTTTATGGACAATAATTCTATTTCGTAGGTCATCAATCATTTCGTCGCGCCTCTGGCGTAAGGGCGTATCTAGATTTCCACGTGAACTCTGTTGTCCATATAAGTCCATGCTTTTCAGGACTCATGGCGAGATCGAGATACGGCCTTACGTCAGAGGAGCGACGATTTGTGGGAACAACATAATGTAGGATGCTTCCCCGTTTTTAAAGTTTAACCCATTATATTCCAGGCGTTCTTAATGTTTCATTGTTTATATTACTATTGATATCTGTTAATTTTCATTCTTTCTATCCTACTTTTACTTTTTTTGAGGTACCCTATCATTTTTTGGGTTACATCAGATTCCACCACAATCTGGCAAGGGCGGCCGGAAATATTCTCAGCCGCAAACTCTCAACGAGCCGTTCAATCATTAGAGAAGTTAAAGCATGGAAAGGGAGGCGATCCCCAGCCATTATCGTTCTTTTCGGCTTGCGCAAAGTTTTTTTTCCCCTTACTTCTTTTTGCCCCTTACTCATTCGTCCCTGTTTTATTGTATGCCGTTTTTGAGTGCTGCTTATAGCACTTCAAGCCCCTTTTTGCCGTAAGTAGTTTCAACTGGGCGGGTGCCGGTTTTGAAGCTACCTCAAAGTAGGCATGTGTGCTGCCGCAAGAACTAATGAACATCGATTTTCATGGGGGTTCACAATCGGAGAGCCTTTGATTTGAGCTCATGGCAAATTCCTCACCGTCGATGAGACGGAAAGAACTGTGAGAGATTGGATGTTGAAGAATATGAAAGTGATGTTCATTTAAGTCAAACTTACGCAAAATCAAAGTTTCCATGTTCCATCTTAAATTGACCAAGATTCAGTTCGCATTTTCCGGCTAGGATTAAAAATGCTGGTCTCTTCGATATTCAGCTTCATAGAAAGAACACTTTTTACGAGCATCTCACGGCAAAAACAAGACTAGTGTTGAGCACTACTGGCCGTTTAGTGGGGAGTAGTTGAGGGCTGGCGTCTACGCGCTGTACAGCTCAACACCGGAAGGCAGAACAGATGGGCACTGAACATGAGTAGTGCTAATCAGATGCCGCGAGACGTAGTTGCGCTTAACAAGTGTAAATTCACCCACGAAACGTCGGAGTCACCATAGCCTGGTGGTAAAGCGCTGGTCTTCCACCGGCGCGATCCGAGGTCGATCCCAGGCGGAGGCGTTTCACATTTTACGCTCGCTCCAAAGTCACTTTAGGGCTTGACACTACTTCTTCCTTAGTGACCCAGCCTCGAGCTGTTTAGTGCCCAGCACTCCTCTGACATGGTGGCTCCATTTGACCTAACCCTCGTTAGTGTCCAGCACTAACATGTAGGTCCCAACCCTAAGCTCGTTTTTTCCGTGCTGGTAAAACCAGTTGCGATTCTTGAAAGTTGGTAACACTGTTTTCCCTCCATTTAAATGTAGGTAAAACAATCGATTCTTGATGAGGCAGCTCGCTTCACCTAAAATCGATATTTTTAATGGATTTAAATGGAGGAAAAATAGTTTTACGAACTTTCAAAATCGCCATTGGGTAAAACTCAAGAGTATTATGTCGGTAGAAATAGATCCTAGGAAGAGATCAAAATGGTTTGCCACTGTACAAAATACAAAATTTAGTAAGAACCCCATGATTTTCGAGCCTGACTTAACTCTTACAAAATCCCCATATTTCAGTTTCGGCAGTTTGTGATGTAGATACAAATTAATTTAATCAATCGCAAGTTTATATTTCTAGAATGGAGAATTTGGATGGAAATTTTTTATTGCTTCATCTGAAAGCGCTTATAGAGCTGATTTCACAGTATTTTTTATAATTTTTTTCTGATACGGGAAACAGTATACAAATATATTTAAAAGTGAGAAAATGCATCGCCTAGTGACGTCATCTGACAGCATTCACCATTTGAACACATGTATTTTAACAGATTAGATCATTTTGTCATATCTTCTCCAATAATTGTTCAATTCATGAACCGAAGGTATCCTCGTGTTCAGTTCGCTCAGTAGTTTCCACTTAAACACGAAATTCATCAAATTTCAAACACCTGCAAATTCTCTTTTGCACTATAGACTTCCTGTCGTGTTGGGAAAAATTGCCCTTTTTACAATGCCTTTAATCACGATGTATTCTATGTGGGGTCTTTCCAACGATGGATCTGTTTAAGTATAGCGAATATAAATATGATCCCTAGGGTCAACGCAAGGAGGAATGCTGAAGCCAGACAGACACCTCTCCGCGAGGTGCGAAAAATTGAAACGAGAGCACAAACGGGCAGAGCCTCGTAAAAACGCGAATAAAAACGCAAAGAACGAAAATTACTCGCGTAAAGCATCCTTGCGGCCAGGCATTCGCGGAGAAGGGTTCCGGCCCCCTCGGAGTTTCCCGCTTATCGATGTAGCTTTCCTCCAGACGGGCCCTAAAAATATACAACCCCTCCGCACAATTAAGAATATTTTAAAGCCCCGCCGCTCGGCCCGCGCGGAGGGGAGGATCCATTTAGGATATTAAAAATGGATACGATGATACGGTGCCGAAATTCAGTTTGCAGCGCTCAGCTGAGACGTTGATTGGATTAGATGGTAAACTAAACACATAAATTGCTCAGCCGTACGTGTGCCCTCGGCCGTGGGATGGAGGAGATTTGAGCGGGACTGGCTGCCTCCTTCGAGGCGGATTTGCTCCTACTTATTCGCGCTGAAGTAGATGAGTAGTGACAACGGGAAGGAGCCGCTACGCCTTCCTCCGAGTTTCTTCACCGTTTGCTGCCAGAAAGTCAGGAAAAGAGTCTAGTTCTGGGTTGTTAAAAAAGAGGGAGCAGGGTTACAGTCAGGGCCTGATTAAGGAATCTGATGCCCCAGGCCAATGATTTCTTTGCGCCCCCCCCCCTCTGCCTGCCTATGGGCCCAGAGAAGGGGCGTGGGGCGCACAGACTTATTCTACTCATATTTTTAGCTCCTTATGACGAGGATTTTCTTTTTTTTCTCCTTTCAAAGTCTAGATAAAATTCAAAATTTGGCGCCCCCAAGAAGCTCGCGCTTCAGGCTTCAGCCTGGCCAGCTTGCAATCGGGCCCTGCTCACAGTTACATACATAATAGGTCGCTTTACAGCACTCCCTCGCGCTCTACGACGCCTGAACTCCACTGCTCTCTGTCGAACCATAAATCTTGGGACATTGAGCACCTTAACATTTCCGCCTCAATCCCCTCCCCCTAATCTCCCATTGGGCGCCCTTTCTGCGCCTTCTCCCAGGAGGAACCCAATCAAGGACCTTCTTCGGCAACCGGTCTCCTGCCCTTCTTTGAACATGACCATTCCAAATAAGGTCTTTCGTCATAATGCCATCCATGATGGTCTATTTGGCATCTATGATTTCCCGTAATGTCTCATTCCTGACGCGATCCGTTCTGGAAATACCAGCGGATCTACGCCAAAGTCTCTCTCTGGTGCCTCTAAAACGTTCCGGGTCCGCTGTTTCATCTACCACACTTCACACCTGTAACTGTGCGCCATTTGAACCAAAGATTGATTCTTGTAGCCCACATTTTTTCTCCGTGTGCTTTACATTTTTCATCAAATCCTTATTAGTCCAGGCAATTGGGCATCAAATAGGGACTCTTGGGGAAAATTTCCCGGTAAACTTTTTGATGAGTGATTCCTATGTATTTTTAGACGCTGAATCCGAATTTCGCATTTGTGTAAAGATCTTTTCGCCGCTAAAGCCGCCATTTTGAAAAAATGGCCTAAAAATGGCCTAAAATC
>NW_017547189.1:1190056-1217280 GCF_001854935.1 Bemisia tabaci
ATGTAGTTTATTTTTGAAAATAACTACTTTGGTCAAAAAATCAAAATTAAGCGAGATATTTTCAAAAACTGAGATTTTAGGCCATTTTTAGGCCATTTTTTCAAAATGGCGGCTTTAGCGGCGAAAAGATCTTTACACAAATGCGAAATTCGGATTCAGCGTCTAAAAATACGTAGGAATCACTCATCAAAAAGTTTTCCGGGAAATTTTCCCCAAGAACTTCCCTATTGCCTGGACTATATGTTCAAAGACGGTTCAAATACAAGTTCAAACACATCACTGATTCAATCAAAACGCTTTTACTCCGACCGACCAGTCGAGACTTAAAATAAAACGCAGGCGTTATTTCCTCGAATTTCCTTCTGTTAAGAGTGCAGTGGTGGGACCCTTCGAGATAACATGGGCGCAACAAAGCAGAGTACACACTCACTCTGCCGTACTAATAAACATCCTATGAGCATTTAGACGTTGCCAAATTTCCCCACTAAAATATTTAATCATGAGGAAAGCTATGAATTTCTTCCTTTGTAATATTCAGATACGCTGGATTAGATAACATAAAAAATGCCTCCAAAAATCGGTGAAAAAAATTCAAAAGTCTTCCAAATGATTCGTATTTCATCATTGGAGATTTGGCAACGTTTAAATACTCATACGGCGTTTTTGCTTAGCATGTCGGTCCGGGCCGAGACGAGACGAGGTTGCGCCCACAGAAAATATGAGGCCGAAATTCACGATAAGTTTTCATTCCCGGATCCCGGGGAAACCGCATTGTTCTTCCGTGGAAAAGCTCAAAGGAATTTTCAACGGCGCACAAAGACCACGTCCTTCGAGAGAGACTTAACGGCAATTTTCCGCCCCCTTCCCCCTCCCCCGCGCTCCTGCCCCTGCGGTCTCCTCGGTACAGATTCTTTTCATTCACTGAATAACCCCAGACTGGATGTCGGGAGCTTTCAAACTTTGCCCCCTCCCACCCCCTCCCCGTCCTCCCTAAGGTCTGTCTCATCAGTCACCGGGAACAATTTGTTCTCCCGGAAGTTCCGGGACATCGGCGCTAGCCACCCGCACTGCGTTGCCCGGCCTCGTTGTCATATCAGCGCCCCCTGTGCTTGGAGTGGAGAGGCTTCGGTTCCTGGAACAAAATACGTTTGAGTATGCACAGTGTCTCAAGGTTAAACCCATGGCAGCGTGTTTTATCGGTCAAAATCTTACTTCTATCTATGACATAAAATCACAAAAGTAACGTGTAATACATAAGCCCTGAGGCGTAGAGTATAATGTGCTGGTTACACGCTCAAATTCCCATCAATTTCCGATCAAATGGTTACTGGTGCGTACCATCTACCATCAAATGTCTGCGGCCTGCAAAAATTTGATGGTAGATGATGGAACCGTGGGGCTCATCCGTCATCTGATTTCCACACAAGCGTGCTTATTTCATGCTTATTTCAATCAATACGCTGTTTTAATTAATTTTACTCATTAATCTAGATAACTCTCGACCGCCATCTTGGTCGTCATTTTGATCGGAATTTGACAGACATTTGAGCGTATAACCAGGTCATATAATCCTTAATTGAGGGGCTTGAAGGACAAGGCGCATTTTTGCAGTTTTTGCGATTTAGAGAACGTGTTTGAAGTTTCGAAATTATATAGATCCTTATGGCGGAAAGAAAGTTCAAACTGACTTTTTGATGCTTAAAAGTTTGAATCTGGGAGCAAATTTTTCTCAGAATATACATAAAGA
The DNA here is from genome assembly GCF_001854935.1 of Bemisia tabaci. Classification (NCBI taxonomy): domain Eukaryota; kingdom Metazoa; phylum Arthropoda; class Insecta; order Hemiptera; family Aleyrodidae; genus Bemisia; species Bemisia tabaci. The sequence goes on from NW_017547189.1 coordinate 1,191,804, forward strand.
TTAGTTTTACTCGAAATCATTAATATTTCGATTTTTCAACAACCTCTTATGCGCCTTGCCCTCTAAGCCCCTGAATTGGTGCAACTGCGCCAATGATTATCGACCTAAACCAAGCAAAAATGGCCACCCTTAGAAATTTCCACCGCTGAATTCTTCCATGGCCACAAACATACAGAGATCTCGGGTTGCCGGGGGATCTCAGGGGGTCCAAGGGGAGGAACTTAATAATTTACGCTGAGAGATTTCTAGGAAATTTCCGTTCAACTGATGAGTTGTCAATTTCCGTGAGTTTAGGCCCATAACTGCCGCTAAAATTCAGAAAGGTTTTCGGATGCGAGGCTGTTTCTAAAACAATCTGTCACTAACTTGTGCAAGGCGGGTCACAGGTGAAGTAACACCGCTCTTTATTTCTCCGGTCTCTGCCTGCAATATCAACTATACCGTAGAAGTAGCGACCTAAGTTATACCTTTTTAAAGGGTAAATATTTCGGTGGAATAGACGTGATCACAATACTGGCTCGAAAAATGATGGTGAAATTGGGGCCTTTATTGCTTCTGGCATGGCTCTGTTGGTGAGGCCCGGGAGATTGAGGGAATCTGAGCCTCTCTGCACAGGATCTTGAGTCCAGACTTTTCAAAACATTGACAAGAAAACATACTCTTGATCCAATTGGATTTTTGCTTGAATCAAAATGAAATCCGCTTAAATTAAGAGGCTTGGTTCTTGATTTAAGCTAGATTCTGATTGAATCAAGAGTACTTTTTCTCGTCGACGTTTTTAAGAGTCTGGACTCTAGATCCAATGTGTTTTTTTTTTTTTTTTTTTTTTTCCAGTGCCCTGTAAACTTCCTTGAGACTTTTCATGGGGTGTAGATCCCCGGTTTCTCAACAAAAATTGAAGAGGACGTCTTCCCAGCGAAAAAAACCTGGCAAACCTCCGGGACGTGAAGAAACAGGAGCCGAGCGCGAGCAATCGATTATCAATACCTTCCCATTTGAAGCTATGGTAAAGAATCGATTATTGAAGTGTCCGTTGGGAACACCCTGTTCTTCGATCCTTTTCCATAGGTTTAAATGGCAGAGCATTCGATATATCGCAAAGCTCGATTTGCGAGCGCGAGAACGGGGGTGACCGAAGACCGAGGAGCGTCCGGAGATGAAATTGATATTAAACCGACCACGTCGTATGGCACCGATGCAATAGCATCATTCACCATTTCCCACCAGGTCGGGGGCGGAGGCGTGGAGGAACCGGGGAGGGGGGGGTACCCGTCCCGTTCGGCGATTTTTATTGTGTCTGGCTCGGTGCTCCTCCGGTGGCGGTGGTTAGTATTCAGGGCACGGGCGCCCCGCTCGGGGCCAGAATAAACTGACGTTTTAATGAAACGGAAACGTGGCCGGCGTCTGTCGTTGCCGATTTTTCGGAGCCTTATTTATTATTTTTCATATCCGCTAATTTTTCCGCCCGAGCGCCGGGATGGGCGGCTATCCTGCCGTGCTAAGGAGCAACGCCGTATGAGCCTTCAGGCGGTGCCAAATTTCCTTTGGCGAATTACTAATTTTTTTAGGAGAGTATGTGAATATTTTTCTTCCAATTTCTCAGATAATTTTGTTTGTAATTTAGTGTAAAAAGTCTGAAAATTTAAATGAAAAATATTCATAACTCTCCTCTAAAATAAATATTTTATCGGAGGAAATTTGGCAACTCCCGAATGTTCATACGGCGTTCTTCCTTAGCACTGCAGTAACTCCTTGCGGTTCTCTACCTCGCGTATCACCTGCTCTGCTATGTTACCGAAGACGGCAATAAGTGCAAAAATGAGAAAAATGAACTCCTTGCTGAAGCTGAGAGGAGAATTCTGCTACATTTTGCATCTCAGTTTAAAAAAACTTAAATACTATATAAGTTTTCCCATGCGAATATGTACATGTACTATGAATGGGCCAGAAATTGTAGTCCCATATCGCAAAATGTTGTCCAATTGTATAGGACTATAAGATCACAAAAAGCGCATCAAGAAAGTCTAAATTCCCTACAAACTTCTTGAGTTCTTCTGAGAAATTCTTGAAGTTTCGAGCCCCTGCTTCGGAAAGAATACCACGGTTGACATAATTTGATTCAGGTAAGTTACTTCGTTCTCACAGCTCTGCGCGAAACTCAAAATGGCCGTCATGGTGTGTCGGTTTTCTGAACATATAAAAACGATATTACACATTATTTTCATTTGAGACAACCTCTTTTCAAATTTTCAAGTTTAGTTTTCAGGGAGTAGAAGGACCTCGGTAACTCGTCTATTATTGGACGTCTTTTGATTCGTCCCTTAACTGTATGAGACACATGACGGCGTCTATTTTGAGTTTTGAGTCCTATAATTGGGGTTACTCATCTGTGTCTAAATGGGTTATGCATGTCGCAAGCAAGTCAAATCAAGCATTTAGTTAAATTCCTGGGCAAACAGCCAAATTTCATGTTTAACTACTTGTCCAGGCATTTGATAAAAAGCCTAGACATTTGATAAAGTGCCGCATAAACTCTAGATAAAAAGTGAGACTCGCTAAAATTCAGACAAGCAGTCAAATTAACAGCAAAAATTACCATCGGCCAAGTGAAATACAAAGTGTCCTAAATCTTAATAAAACATAAAGCAATATGAACGGAAGTATGTATGCACTATGAGCGATACCACTATTCGACCACGTGGGAGGCCATTTTGCCTACTTCGAAAAATGAAGGCGAAATGCGCTTTAATGAACACGACTTGTGTGTCTTCATACTCTATTTGGACATCTTCGCATTTTTGTATCATGAGTAATACCACTATTCGACCACGCGGGAGGCCATTTTGCCTATCTCGAAAAGTGAAGGCGGAACACGTTTCGGTCGGCTGGCTGCACTTAAATATGCACGGTAAGGGAGGGGGTATTACTGAAGCTCCACTCACATTCAACTCGTGTTTGCACTATGAGAGGCACTACTATTTGACCACTTGAGAGACTATTTTGCCTACTGAGGAAAGTGACGACAGAACGCATTATTTGCGCGGAACTTCATTTTCTCTCATTTTTTTAATGTTTGCCTCTCCGTTCGAGTAGATGCCTGATTTGAATAATTGCATAAGACATACTCATACTAAAAGGAACTATGTTCTTCGCAAACCCAATTTACATAGTTCTCTTTAACATAAATACGTCCAAATATGTCCCTCTTGTGGTATACTTTTTAAGATGTATAGAAAGCTGTAAACTTTGCCAATCAGATTGTGAGGTAAAGAATCAATTTTAGACGTAGCTAATGTGCTCATCGTAATTTCTGAGCCATTTTTGGTATGAAGTGACAGTTTCTTTTGCTCTAATTGAAGTTCGTAGCGTACCTGATCTCACTTGCTTTCTTATAAGAGAAAGTGAAAGTGTCATAACTGAATTCAGTTGTTACGGAATACATGCAGTTCTATGTCGCTTAAACATATCCGACGTCACCAGTTATTTATACATGCGTTATATATTCATATGCATGTCCCAAGACATGTATTGAAATCAACATCAAACACGATGAGCCCGAATCCTGATTAGACCAACCATAGATTGCGAACCATAGAAGTATTGTGTGCAGGGCCGGATTAAGAGGGTGGCCACATGGGCCGCAGCCCATGGAGGCAAATCTAAAGGGCGGCAAATTTTGCAATTTTTTTAAATGTAGTTATAAAAAAATATCAGATTTAGAAAAAAAAATACAAACGAGAAAAGGCGACCAAAACTCTCATTTCCTGAAAGTGTAGTAATTTCTAATTTTGTCGTCTTTCAGTGATACAAGAGACAGCACCTTTAATTAGTCGAGTTAAGAGAGAAACCAAACACGCAAAACGGCGCGGCGCAGACAGCAAGGAAGACGAGGACTGGAGATGAAAATAAAGAAGCCATCGGCGCGGCGATCGGCATGTAACACATATCAGCGCCTACAAGACTACATAAATGCTTCATGCATTGCATCAAAATCAGTGCGATCATTGCGGTCAGCGGGAAACGGATAGCGCCTACAAGAATGCATGAATACTTCACACATTGCACCAAACTTAGTGCGGTCAGCGTGAAACGCATTGCGCCACAAGACTGCGTAAATACTTCACGCATTGCGCCAAACGCGGTGCGGTCTGCGCGACGCGGTGGCAGAAGTTAAAATCATTGAACCACATTCATGTCCGTTCTTTCGTAATTTTTTCGTTTATTTCTTATGAATGGAAGGCCTTATCCACACAGAGATAGGTTTACAAAACTTAACTTTTCCTAGTAGTGTTGACAGGGCATCCCGAAAAAAGGTGTTCAACACGAGTAAACGCGTTTCATGCACCCTTCCCCCGCTGGCACGTTCACTTGATGTTTTTTATTGATGTTTCAATACGAATGGGAAGGGGGCGGCAAAATACAGGCGGTCCATGGGCGGCCAGTACGTAAATCTGGCCCTGATCGTGTGACGTACCATGTATTAAAAATCGACTTTTTTTTAAGTATATTTCTTGGAGTGAAAATGAGGTAGCTAAAACTCAACCCGTTTGTGACTTTTTCCTTATACATGAATGCGCAAAACCAAATTTTGTGCACACTTGAAACAGCGTTAAAGGTTAACGTTAATGCTACGTTATGAGCAATCGAACAACAGGTGGGATGACATCTCCATCGCGTGTGCCTGTTTATTATAATGTCAAATGAGTGACATTTCGTAAACATGGAGCTGCCTTTCGCGATTATAATCCAAATCATGAAAGTATTCTCGGATTTTCCCTCCGGCAGGTTTAATATATTCATTGATAGTTTTTTGCGGGTCGGCCTCTGGGTTAGTAGCGAGGCATGAATGACCGATTATCAGTATTTCCCTATTTGAAGCTAGGGCAAAGAATCGATTATTAAGGTGTTCGTTTCAAACACCCTAATTATCGATCCTTTTCGATAGGTTTAAATGACAGATCAATCGATATATCGCAGAGCATGCCACGTCACTGCTCTTGGTTTATTTGAAAAATAACAATTATTGACATATGTTGTAACTTTATATATGTACTTATCTGAAAAGGTTACGCGTCGAAAAAAACTCCAACGTTTGATGGCCTCGGCCAAAACAATTTCCGTCCAATTTATGTTTTTGCGGTACGCTAAGAAACATTGCCTCTTCTGGAAATGAATTAGTATTGTTTCCCCGCTCTAAAATATTATTGTTTGAATCAAATGTAGTTGCAGAGTGAGAAAGGCATCTTTTGCAACTGTATCTATGTTAATTGTAAAAGAAAATCTAAATTTAAATGTAGGTGCAGGTATCAAAACCCTTTTTAGACTTATTCTAATTCATTCAATTTCCCAAAGCTCATTCTAAGAAAAACTGTTACATAAAACTTATTGTAAGTTGCACAAACTTGAGTAAAGAAAAAAGTACACCCATGAGGGTCACTTAAAAACGCTCCCGGCGCTCTGCGACATTCAGCCGTCACAGTCTCCTTCTCCCATAGTGTTTCTGAGAGTTGTTACTCCCTCATTTCTCGTAGCACCCCCAGTCACCACCCTTTTACTGGACTTACCCTTCGTTGCCTCCCAGGAGGAACCCAATCGGGCAACTTTAAGCTCTTGTTTCTGCGATATTTTGAGCATGTTCTGAGTTATAGAAACCGAATTGCTTCAATTCCAGTCATTTTAAATCAGTCACCCCAATCTTCATAGGCAAAGGCTGCAAGTACGAGTGTTTTGTTCCCGGACGAAGAAAGTAACTCCATTCCAAGATTGCATAATTGACTCAAACAATTCGACTTTTTCCAGAAACGCATCTGGACAAGTTCATTCCGAAATTTGTCTCGTTTTTTGCAAGATGTCAGGAGGAAAATCAACGAAATTTTTAGTCAGAGATACCCGAAATTCTTCCGGCAAAAGTTCAATTTGCGCGGGGAAATTTGGCAACATTAAAATGAAGTTACGCTCCTTCGTCCAGAAAACGACGATTTACGCGATAAGGTGAGGAGTTCAGTGGCGTGGCATGCTTTGCGATATATCGATTGTCATACCATTTAAACCAATGGAAAAGGATCGATAAACAGGGTGTTCGCAGCGAACACCTTAATAATCGATTCTTTACCATGGGTTTAAAGGGCATAGCAATCGATACATCGCAATTCACGCCACGCCACTGGAGGAGTTGTCTGATCTTGGGGAGGAAGCAGGTAGAATTTCGAACCAAATCAAGGGTGATAAAGGAAAATACCGAGCGACTACCTTCAATCAGGCAGTCTTGCGTGGAAGATCATAGATTTAATCGAGCGAAAAATTCTTGATAGTCGCGGAGGTGGAAGCAAAAGTGAATGAAATAACATGCTCGTGAATGGACCCGCCCGGGACCAGGATGGACCCGCGTCTGGGAGAAAAATCCACGCGTGTGTGCGTGTCTTAGGTCGATTCGGGGGAATGTGAATGGTCCTCCGTGTGTGACGCCCGGAAGACCCCCAGTTGTCAAGTTAAACACTAATCCTGCCTCAAATCAAGCGTTTGAACGAGCGCTTTTACTTCCAGGGCTGGATTTAGGGGTTGTGGTACTGAACATGCGGACTCCTCTGATGTACGGGGTGATTCAGGGTTAAATGGCCAGACTGCAAGCGCGTGTTCTATGCGCCAAAATTAGGCTTTCTTGCTGTATAAAGTTTTCTCTAAAAGTGACCTCAGTGGAAGCTATGGCCCCCAAAATTTCGGAAAGTAAATCGTTTTTCCTGAATTTTGGCAACGGTTGTGAAACAAATCTCATAAAAAGTGGTACTTTCCTGTGCTTTTATGCCTCGAGTTCAAAAACTATCTAAAAAAAAAAAAAAAAATAGAAATCTCAATTTAAAGAGGGGGTTTGGGGGTGTTTCGGCTCCTGCAGTCTTTCCGTTTAACACTGGATCAACAAATTACCCTGGAGAAGGGCTGTAATGGTGAACTTAAAGGTTCAAACGGACAAGAGAGAGAGAGAAAAAAAGCAAAACAAAAAAACAAAAAAAAAAACGATAAAACTTCAATTCCCTTTACGCGATTTGAGACGGTTTTTGGCACACATTGTGTCAAAGAGCTCATGTACCTAAAGCATTCATTGGACCATTTCTTCAAAGATCACAAGTTTTCCAAAGGGTAAAAGACCCAAGAGAACGTCGGTGAAATCAGTGATGTCATCGATGATATTGGTTCGCAAAATCGCCAATTGCCATGGCATAGGAAACCGACTCCTCCCTTATGAATCCTCTAGGAAACCTCTACGGATCGACTCATGAATCGATGGTGGTGCATTCCGTGTATGCTCCCAGATGACCCGTCCCTTCGCGTTGCGACTCGAGTGACTTCGCGTACCTTCTTGAAGAAAAACGTGGCAACTCGTGGAACTCATTCACGTGTAAACAAATGAAGACAGTAAGACGCCGGGTCGCGTCGCCGACAGCCCCGCGTTAGCACACCCTGCCCCTGCCTAGGCCGCCGTTTTCCTCATGATTTTATTATTGTTTGAATGCATCAAGAGGGAGCACACTGCTTCAAGTCATCGCCCAGTCTTGGTCAAGGTACGCACAAAGGGTGCATGCATTTTTATTTCCGGAATGAATTGTCCATCGGGCTCGTCTAGACGGGCACAAACAATACGCTCTCATGTAAGGCGTCACCATTTCTCACGAGCTATCTCCTTTTCCTCTTCTATCCTCAAGTTGCGGCCACTGACTAGTTTATACGAATCAAACTGATAAAATTTATGAAAGTTAGCGGGGTTTTTCTGGTTTTTTTTTTTTTAATTTTTGAGAGATTCTTATATATGCTTTCCTTTTCTCCTCCATACCCTCTTCTTATCTCTGAAAAAACCTCCGGCTGTGAGAGTCGTAACGGGCTATATAGACACACCGTCCATTCCGAGACCAAAGGTCGAAAGCTCCGGCCGAGGCACCCGTTGCTGCGGCCACTGAGCCCGGAGCAGTCTAAGCTAGGTACGGCTCTACACCCTGAACTTTCGGCCATTAAGCCCGAAATAAATTGTATGTCTATGTACGTAGCCCGTAACTTTCATTCAAAGTTTCTTCCCCTCTTCAGCGTTATCCTCTCTTTGTCTTGCTTTTCCTCTCTCTTCCTATTCTTCTCCCCTCTCTTTGTCTTCACTTTTGCCCTCGTCTAATTTCGCCTCGCTGAAAAAAAGAGTTACGGGCTGTATACACTGAAAAAAAAAAAACTCCGGCCGTGGGAGCCGCAATTACGGGCTATACAGACGTACCGTCCGTTCCGGGCTCAAAGGTCGACAATTCCGGCTGCTGGAGGGGTAGCTTTGATTGCTCCGGGTTCAGAGGCCGAAGCTACGGCTCCAGCAGCCGGAATTTTCGGCCTTTGAGCCCGGAACGGACGGTATGCCTGTAGCCGTAATTGCGGCTCCCACGGTCGGAGTTTTTTTTCAGTGTAGACATACCATCTTTTCTGGGCTCAGTGGCCGAAAGCACCGAGTGCTACGCCCAGAACTTTCGGCCTCTGAACCCGGCACGGGGGTGGCATGCCTATATAGCCAGTAAGCACGGCTCCCACGGCCGGTGTTTTTTTTTTTCAGTGTTCTTTTCACCTATTTATCTCTCCGTCCTGAACAATATACATTGCATTTGATCTAAGTTCGAGCCTTGGATTTCACAAAAACGCTACTGCCACAACCCGCAAAAAGCAATCTATGTACCGACAGATTAATAAGCCATAAAATAAACGAACGAGCCCTAAGTGGGTTAGAGTAATCGGATCGCAATTTTCCGGTGCTCAGTGGCACACAACGAAAGCGGAGGACACGGAGTCGGGGATACTGTAAGTCATTTTTCGCCTCATGATTTCCCCCATAAAAAAGTCGAAATAAAACCATATCAAAATTGAAATCCGTCGGGCCCGGCGAGTGCTCCGCTGACATAATGCGCGATTGAAGTGCTGAGATTAGACCTATTCGAGGGGCGGAGGGGTGGGGGGGAGCGATCGGAACCGCGAGGGGGAATGCCTTTCTCAGTCGTTTCCTGCGGAATAATTGTATTGAACGATCATCCCGAATTTTTTTCTGTTTCTGCCTTCCTGAATTCTATTAATTCCTCCGCCGAGCGACTTTTACGAGCTGCCTACCCCCGCTCTCCGGCGGAGCGCTCCTGTGCTGCCGCGCTGAGGAAGAACGCCGTATGAGCATTCGAGAGTTGCCAAATTTACTTCCATGAAATATTAATTTTTGAGGAAAGCTATGGATATTTTTCCTTGGAATTTTCAGGAAATTTAGGTGAAATTGCGAACAAAATCATCTGAAAAATTGGAGGAAAAACGTTTACAAATTTTCCCGAAAATTCGTAATTTATTTAAGGAAATTTGGCAACGCCTGAAGGCTCATACGGCGTTTTTCCTTATCACGGCAGCGTACTCCAATAACATACCCTCTTCGGCTCCGGTTTTTTATCCGCTCCTTTTCATTTTTCAAGTTTTTGTGCCACGAACAGAGACGCGCTTGACCCGCGCGAGCGCCCGCTGCATTTTCTTCTTCTTCTCCTTCTCCTTCCGTCCCGATAAGCCCTTTGCCCTCGCATTCGACCGATTGAGAGTTCGGTCCAGTTTTGACAATTTAAGTGGGGTGGGGAGAAATATGAACACGTTATTGCTATTCTCCGGGTCTCTTCGATGGGATATTTCGGAGCTCCGTTCACGCAAGAGCACGACTCCAATTCCGATTGAGCCCCGGACATTGTAGAGTTATATGAACGGCGAGGCTCATCTTAAAATGGATTTACGGTCTTGTGTTGGGAGAGCGAATATTTTAGCTTTAAATCAAAGAATGAATGAAATACAGAGTCAGGGAGCCGCGTTTCCCTCTTACTTTGTTGCTCCGCGTGCTAGGCTTTACACACCTATTTATTTATTTCTCCTCCTTTTTTGCCTTTCTCGGCCACGAGAGCGATATTGACAGGCCGTTTTGTTCCAGATTTATCAAAACGGGAGCTGCGGAGAATTTTAAATGTAGGCTCTTCTGGGTCAAAACGCCGGCACCTCTGAGGAAATGTATCGTCGTTTTCCCCGTGGAAAGAACGCAACTGCACTGCCGTGCGAAGGAAAAACACCGTGTAAACCTTCAGGCGTTGCCAAATTTCCCTTGATATAATGCAAATTTCCTGGTAAATTTATGCATGTTTTCCTCCCAATTTTTCAGATAATATAGTTCCCAATTTTACTTAAAGACTCTGAAAATGTGAAAGAAAAATATGCATAACTTTCCTAAAAAATAAACATTTTATCGAAGGAAATTTGACGACTCTCGAATGTTCATACGGCGTTCTTCCTTAGCACGGCAGTACAGGTCGACGTCGCAAAATTTCCACTAATTTTATTTTTACTAGAAAACGGTCAGAAGTATCTGACTGAAAATTTCTCTGATAATCCCTCCGATTACACGCAAAAAATGAGCTTTCTCAATCGAGAATACTACTGAATACCCAAAGCTAAATTTCATCGATTGGAACTTATCGTTTCCCAGACGAAAGAACGTAACTCTATTCCAAAGTTTCAAAATTTTCTCAAATTGCATCAATTTTTTTGCGGGCAGATATTACAATGTCATATTTTTATAAAAAAGTTGAGCCGTATGTTTAGGTCAATTTTGCAACCTTGGATGTGGAGTTACGTTCCGCCTCGGAGAAAACGACGAGATGTTTGCAATCGTTAAAATTAGGGTTATTCAGGAGTAAATTTTTTTCGATTATAATAACCAACACTTTTTTGTGTGTTTATTGATTTTTGATAGATTGATGTGAATCTTTGCCGGTATGATGTAAGTTGTCACCGTTCTACCCCATGGAGCTCTCCCTATTTTAATCCTCTACTCCCTAGGAGTCTTTTGAATCTCCTCTCTGAGTATATATCGATTTGTACGGCGATAATAAACCTCTGTGAATAGATGCTTAGCTTTAACGACCGTTGAAAATCTCATTGACACCGATGAAAACCAAAAACCTCGCGAGGCAAATGCGATTGATGGTAGATTCTATTCAAACCTAGTAAAGAAATATGAACACAATTGCATAAGCACAAGAGCTCGGCATTAAGCTTGTACTCTTTTTTTTTTTTTTTTTTTTTTTTTTTTTGTATTAACGTACAGTTTCTGTTTACCTAGTTAGAGATGGTTTGATAGGCGAATATAATCTTACATTTTAATATTCAATCTTGCATGGAGAAGCTCGGTATGTGTTATGATTTTATGAGTAATCAATTCCCACGGATGAAAATATACTCTCGTAAAGGCTAATACACACAAATAAAAATAGGAAGGCTAAGAGGGTTGATTTGTAGAGTGCATTAATTTACGCTAAAGCCTTGGAGTTGATATTTTTGTGTGAAAAATTCCGTTTCAGCTCCTGATGGATATCCGCAAGGTGAACAGTTCACTGATTCTGTGTTAATTTATTTCTTTTTCTTCTTTTTTCACAATTTGCCGTTTGAATGGTTTGAGAGAGGGATATTTAAGGACACGTTTGGATCACGATCAGAGCTAACGGAGGATTTTGGTAGAACAGAACAGACTGGACTATTGCTCCTCTGCATTAGAAAGATACACAAATACGGGACTATACTCTATTGTACACTATGATGTTGCGCGTTGATAAGAACACAAGCAACCTAGCACCTAGCACGTGCGTAACTATGCGCGTTCGACGGTTATGCGTGTTGCCCATGTGAGAAAATGAAGGTGCGTGGATTTCCATCACACAGAGCCGGCGACCCAGCGATGCGTCCATTGATCTTGCTTTCCTAATTTTGCTATTACAGATGTTCTGTAAAAAAAAGAAAGGGAAGGCCCAAGCAATTCATTTATTTAATCTATGAATCGTTGTAAGCCAACATTCACAATAACAACATCAGCTGCATAATGAGAACAGTTCTACGGGTGTTGTCGTATAATTTTCAACATTTGTACCAAGAAAGGATCCTCAGTCCAAACTCGGCTGAAAGAAACCCCTCAAACTCACCTTTCATTTCTTTTTTTTCCATATTTCACCTCAATGCATCCTTCCTTCCCCGTTACAGTCCACACGCCGACCAGCAAGTTGATGATGACGCTCGGATGCAACTATTCGTGTCCTACGATCGTCCGTATTGCATACGCTAAAAATTGAAGGCTGACTTGCTTTCATGTCACTCTCGCCTCACAACACTGCGCCCCGCGTCATCCCTGGCACTGCCCACAACATGAGACACGTGAATTTGAACGATCAGATCATTTTCGACCGTGCGAGAACTCCCTTGTATACTTGAATAAATAGACTACGTCAATAGAAGCGAAAGTCACCGCCATTTTTATGTCATCGCAGCGAAACTGAGTCAATAAGTACTGTTTACGTCTGCGGCATGTCGACGCTCTGGAGAGGCCGAATGATGACGGATACAAACATTTTTAGGAAGTGAAAGAGATTTGTTTACATTCATTTACCGTTAATTTGGAGAAATACTGTAAAGTTGCTGAAAATTTAATGTTTCTTTCCAATTTTATAATTGTAAGTTACCCTCACACGGAGAAAAAAACTTCATGCGTGGGACTCGAAGTTGGGGTCATATGGATCTCCGAAGTTTTCGGATAACGTATCTAAAAACTTGAGGTCCAGCTACCGAAGTTCGAATCAGACATCTGAAGTACTTCGATGTATATCGAAGGGCTCGTGTCAGACATCTGAAGTACTCCGGTGCCTACCGAAGTGCCTCGATGTCTGACCCGCGCTTCGGCAGCTCCACCTCAAGTTTTCGGATGCGTGATCAGAAAACTTCAGAGATCCATATGACCTCAACTTTGGGTCCTATGCACGAAGTTTTTTCTCCATGCTATTCAGGTTTCAATAAGTACGAAGATTGACCGACCCTGGGCAGAAAAATGTTAACATTGATTCTTACGGAGCTTTTGCTTGACGTAGTTTATTTATTCTATGTTTGTATCCTAGGTTACCCTTTTAGAGAATGGAGATGTTGCATGTGTGAGGGATTTGCGATTTGACCATTGATTCTTATGTAAAAGTTCGCGAGAAACACGCTCCCTATCTTTGCTTGGAGAGTTTGTCTTGACGTAGAGGTGGACTCTCGGATAGCGTGGGATATCCCCTCCATTTTGGCCTCAACTTAAGAGCTTTTTTTTAGCTTGGGAGTTGATTTCAGAGGAAACCAGTGGCACCATCGTGTTTCTCGCGAACTTTTACATAAGAATCCAAAGTCAAATCGCAAATTCCTCACACATGCAACATCTCCATGAGAGAGGTCGGGCATTAAATTTTTGACAAAAACTGCAAATTTTGATGTTTAGTTCGTCACGTATTTGCTCCCTATCTTTACATGGATAGTTTGTTTTGATGCAAAGGTGGACTCTCAGGATAGCGTGGGATATCCCCTCCATTTTGGCCTCAACTTGAGAGCTTTTTTTGAGCTTGGGAATTGATTTCAGAGAAAACCAGTGGCACCATCGTGTTTCTCGCAAACTTTTACATTAGAATCAACAGTCAAATCGCAAATTCCTCACACATGCAACACCTCCATTCTATGCTTGTATCCTAGGTTACCCTTTTAGAGAATTTTCTCTACGATCTGGCAACGGGAAGCGGAGCTCTCGCCCGGAGTCGCGCGAATTCAATCGCGGCGCGGCGGCGGCGGCTCGCATTTCTCATTCAATGTTCGTTATGAATAATAAATGAAATAATACTCTGTTTTGAATATTACATGCTTCATATACTCGTCAGTTTGTGAATAATCAAACGGATAATTCATGTAAATTCGATCGCGAATAATGACATTCGAAGACACCGCAGCGCCCCTCGCGGTCGTCGCGGGAGCTCGTCATCGGGAACCGGCCAATCACAGCGTTGCGATGAGGCGAGGTTGCCGGCTCGAGCGAGGCTTCTCACGGATTCATACGAAAAAAATGCCATTTTATAAGGCGATTTGTGACCATTAGACGCACTCGCCGGGGATGCATATACTTCATCGTAGCCACCTGGAAGCTAGTAGCCACGGAGCTTGGAGTCTTGTACTTCGGATTACTTTCTCAGGACTTCCTTATTCGAGACTTCAGGACTTTCAGGTGCAGAAGACTGAAACGTATGAAACGCTTCCCACAGTCATGACTAAAGGCTTAGATACAAACAGCGATTAATCGCCGCAAATGAAGGACGAAAGCCAATGGAGAGCCTTGATTTCGATATATCGACGTCAATGTGTGTATCTAGGCCTTTAAATACCTATTATATGTAAAGAGAGTACGAGCATGTCGGTAATTTTAAGGTAAGGGCATGGAGCTTTTAGGATCCAAAAAGATAGCCAACCCATGAATACAAATGGATTAAATTTTGCAAAAAGTCACCAGGAGCACTGCAATGTTGCTAAAATTGTGCAACTCCTTTTGTCTGGGAAGAAAAACCTGATTATCTATTCACAGTTTCTATTTTACTCGGTAAGAACTGTAAATTTAAGACAAAAATTATCAGGTAAATTTAAAATTTGTTCATGATTTCAGGAATTTTATCACAAAGGATGAGGTTGCACAATCTTAACACGATTGCAATGCTTCTGGTTCCTTTGAGCGCACTACGCTAACTCTTTTTTTACAGTGTGCCACAATTAGTTGCGGAAATGCCCGTATCATCCAACAATCCCTACCGCTTTTTCCGTGCATCCTTACTGTAATACCAAACGGACATGCGTTTTTCCCATCGAGCGAAAAATTAACTTTCGTGCCCGATCCGACTATCGGTATCCGAGTTTTCCGGGCTCAGGAGCGCCCGGCGCTATCTATATCCATTCCGCGCTTTTTTAAATGAAACATAAATAAACAAAGCGGGGGAAATAAAATCATGGACTTGATAAAAAGTTCGATAGGTTCGCTTCAAGTTTGATTATTTAAGTTGAATCAAGCCTTTGCGCATCCATCGCTTATTTATCAACTATCAGCTACCTTCATCGAGATTTAGCCCCCCCCCCACCCCCCACCCCCTCCCTCCACCGGGTTCCCTCGGTGGAGCCGCTCAAAGGCCAGAACAAGAGCGGGCCAATAAAAATGAATGAGCTCGCCGCGCGCCGTCCGCAGTATTAATCTGCCCCGCGGAGGAAGAACCGCGTAACTGTAAAAGGGAAGCGCATGCACATACGCGGTTTTTGCGCAAAGGCCACGGGGTCGTAATAGTTTCCGGTTCCGCTTTCCTTCCCGTCTCTCCGGATGGTCGATCAAAGCTCTCGATCTCGGGAGGCCGCCCTTCCTCCTCCCGGGAGGGGGTTTAGGGGGGAGGGGGGAGGGGGGCACCGCTTTCATCGGGGCCCCGAATATTCGGTTTACGAACGGTCATTATTTAGCGGCTCCAAACGAGCTTTTTCGAGTTTTCGGAAGTTTTCGCGCCTCGATCGGGTCACCATTGCCGGGCGGTGCTTAAAAATATGATTTTCTTCCCTTTAAACTCATGTTAAATATCCAACTTGGCAACCTTCTCCGGGGTAATACTAACTTGTCCTCGGTCCTGCTTTTCCCCGAGTGCTCTTCGATTTCCCTGCAGTGAGTTGCAGCTTCCTTTGAAATGAAATTAAAAGCTTGTAGCTGCCACTCTCAGCGGGGAAAAAAAAACAAACAAAAAAAGCATTTTCAATAACACAAGCGCCTTCAATCTTTCGAGTAGGCAACATCGACATGAGTATGAATAGTTGCATCCTAGCGTTGATATCAACACTATACGCTACCGCTGCGTTCCTTGCCTATTTCACTAATTGAACGTGATTTTTTTTTTTTTTTTTTTCGATTCTCTCTTGTAGGAAAACGCAGGCGGGGAGACAAATTTAAGTTTAATTTCTCTTTCAGTGAGGAATAAGTTCGTACGATTATACTGTAATATTTTAAGGAAATACATCAGACCTGAGAGGAAACTCTTAAAATCATGATATACTTTGACAAAATTCATCAAAAATCAATTTGATTCCAAATCAATTTACTCTAAATGGTAAGGTGAAGTCGCCTGAAATGCATAGAAAAAATGGTAGGGGGTATATAAATTCCCGAAACACAAACTACGGATTTAAATGCGCAGTGTAATCTCCCTGCAAGGCCGTTTCTAAGCTCAGAAACACTAAATTTGCGTTTAGGCTGACTTAACAGGACAAATTGGCTGAACTAAAATGTCTGACAATTTTACGTAAAGATACAACCGGCACACATACCGGCAATAGATACACATACCGGAGTGAACATGTCGAGATCCTTTCTCCAACATTTACGAGTAAAAATCACAGAAATGATCTATTTCTTAGCCAAATGTACACCGTCTGAAAGAAGGCAATTCACAAAGCATTGTTGCATCTTGAGAAGAGAGCTAGGATTCTCCGGCTGGGTTTGGAAACCGTGCAGAGGGCTTTGAATACGGAAAACAATACCAGCCAAGACTGCTCTCGGTATTGTCATTAGTCTTTGAACTTTGTTTCTTCGATAGTGGTTGCACTTTTTTCATCTTTCAGAGCTTGTCGAGCGTGTATTGGGACTCTCAAAGGACCTGAGTGTCCCATTTGTAGTCTCCGTTGCTTTCGTGGATACCAATTCTTCAGCTTTTCTCGTAAATTCAAAACCTTTTTGTTTTGCAGTCATTGAAAAAGCTCATTAAAAAAGGAAGAAACCAAAGTCTTACACATGTTTTACTCGATTGGAGTCTCCCCCAGCGTTTTGCTTCTGTGAGCTGCTGCAAATGCAATTGTTCTTGCTTTTTGCGAGACACGTGTAGTTTTTGATCAAGGACTAAAGCCGTGAGTATGGGGGAGGCAATTCTTAGATTTACGGAGACAAATACCTATTCTGCCGTGACCGGAAGACCGCCGTATGAACATACAATAATTGCCAGGTTGTCTTCACTGAAATGTTTAATTTTAAGGAAATATATGAACATTTTTCCTGAAATCAGGAATTTTGGGTGAAATTGCGAACAAAACTTTCTGAAAAATGTGAAGAAAAATGTTCGCAAATTTACCGGGAATGCAGGGCCGGATTGGCTCACTTACCGCCCATGGGCCGCCTGTATTTTACCGCCCCCTTCTCAATCGTTTAGAAACATCGGTAAAAACCATCAAGTGAACGTGCCAGAGGGGGAGGGGTGCATGAGACGCGTTTATTCGTGTTGGACACATTTTTTGCGAAAGCCCTGTCAACACTACTGGCAAAAATTCACGTAACTTGGCGCGAAAGTTAAGTTCCGTAAACCTATCTCTGTGCGGACAAGGCCTTTGGTTTACAAAAAATGAACGAAAATATTATGAAAGCACCGACATAAATGTGCTTTAATAATTTTAGCTTCCGCCGCCGCGCCGCGATGATTGCACCGTGTTTGGCGCAATGCGTGAAGTATTCATGCAGTCTTGTTGGCGCTAATATGTGTTACATGCCGACCGCCGCGCCGTGCCATGGGTTTCTCCTGTTCATCTCAAGTCCTCGTCATCATTGCTCTCTGCGCCGCGCCGTTCCAGGCCTAATTCCGTGTTCGGCCTCTCTCTTACAAAGCCTTAACTCGACTAATTAAAGGTGCTGTCTTTTGTATCACAGGAAGACGACAAAATTAGAGATTCACTCTCGGAAATGAGAGATTTTGTCACCTTTTTTCGTTTGTAATTTTTTCTTTAAATCCGATTTTTCTTTATAGCTATATTTAAAAAAATTGCAAACTTTGCCGCCCCCTAAATCTGCCGTCATGGGCCGCGGCCCATGTGACCATCCCCTAAATCCGGCCCTGTCTGCGGGAATGTCTTGTTTTATCAAAGGAAACTTGGCAACGCCTGAAGGTTCATACGGCGTTTTGCCTTAGCATGGCAGTATTAGACACCGCAACACGGAATACTTACAACCACACACTTCGAAAAAAAGAGGAGTGATGTGTCATATTGAGGATACACACCAAGATTCTAAATTCGGTATTCATAAAATTTGCTTTGCATTTCAGGGATATGTAACTTTCTACTTACTGATTGAAATTAGAAACAAGATGATGCGTTGTTTGACAGTACAGGGTGATCCAAAAGTCCCTTCCACCCCCTCTAACTTTTTACCTAATTGAGGTAAAGATTTGAAACTTGGGGGATATTCCTAGGTCAAAGGGAGCTACTTTTTGGTCCCCCTAAAATTTTCAGGGGGCCCCCCTTAGGGGACAACGGCCCCCAACTTTTAATTTTCAAATAGGAAGACCCCTTTGTGATAGCTCGTTCGAAAGAGCATGAAAAAAGAAAACTTTTCGCGCAAACCCGAAGTCAAAATCTGAAACCGCTTTAAAATGGCGGCCGGTTAAAGTTCAAAATGGCCGAAAATTCACACCGGTTATTTGTCGATGGATTTGCGCAAAAATCGGTATGTAGGGGTATTTTGACACGAGAAAAACGAATTTGACGTTAGATTTTCAAAAAAACCGAAATTTCCAAAATGGCGGCCGGTTAAAGTTCAAAATGACCAAAAATTGATTTTTTTAAATTCTAAGTTCAAATTTGTTTATCTTATGCCAAAATACTCTCAAATTCCAAGTTTTAGGCAAATCCATCAGTAAAAAACCGAGGTGACAATTTTCGGCCATTTTAAACTTTAACCGGCGGCCATTTTGGAAATTTCGGTTTTTTTAAAATCTAACGTCAAATTCGTTTTTCTCGTGTCAAAATACCCCTACATACCGATTTTCGCGCAAATTCATCGACAAATAACCGGTGTGAATTTTCGGCCATTTTGAACTTTAACCGGCCGCCATTTTGAAACGGTTTGAGATATTGACTTCGGGTTTGCGCGAAAAGTTTTCTTTTTTTATGCTCTTTCGAACTAGCTATCACAAAGGGGGTCTTCCCATTTGAAAATTAAAAGTTGGGGGCCGTTGCCCCCCCCCCCCAAGGGGGCCCCCCTGAAAATTTTAGGGGGGCCAAAAAGTAGCTCTCTTTGACCTAGGAATATCCCCGAAGTTTCAAATCTTTACCTCAATTAGGTAAAAAGCTAGAGGGGGTGGAAGGGACTTTTGGATCACCCTGTATAACCGTCGACATGTATTCCTGACAGCATTTACTTACGGCGCGACAGGTGACCGTTGAGAAAGGCTGCACTAACCATCTCTACACTAACTGAAACTTTCTGCACTTAGTTTTTGTTACTGTCCACAAAATATAGTTCTTAAAAGCAGAATCAAAATTTGTCATGAATTTTTAGTTTTCTTGATCACAGAGTTTCAGGAATTTGCCACACTCTTGATAATAACCACGCCGAAAGTATATCTACACTGAAAAAAAATTCTCGGCGTTTTTACCAGGGTCCGTTGGTACCTTTACCATCTCACTTTTTTTTACCAATAATTGGTAATTTTACCAAGACAGACTGGTAAGCTTACCTAAAAACCGGTATTTTTACTGTTTTTTCCAGGTAAGAATTTCACTTTTATTGGTAATCAATTCCCGGTAACTTTGCCATTTTATCTCGGTAATTCTACCACAGTCGATAAAAAATCTTGGCGTTTTTACCAAGGTCCAGTAAAATTACCGAGAAAGTTCAATAATTTTATCGAGATTTCTCGGTAAAATTACCAATTCCATAAATGGTAATTTTACCTAGAAAAAACTGGGATCAAATAGAACCCTGCATTCTTGGTAATTTTACTCTTTTCTTAGTAAATACACCGAGATTTTTTTTTTCAGTGCAGGAATTTGCCACACTTTAGTAATAACCACGCCGAGAGCATATCTACCTTAACTTTCCCAGCATTTGGAGCAGATTCGTCACTGCAGTATCTCTTGTCCAGTGAATTCCGCTGTAATATGTATATGTCATTGTAAACTCGAGGGCTAATAGATGTATGAATAATCCACCACCGGTCAGCAGGCGGTTTGGATGATTTTTTAATAGCTTCGAGCGACCCCCAGATTTCCAATTTCCTGCTCAGCCGATGGTCAGGGAGAGGAATGTCGGATCATGATACATTCACGGTTTGATTAAAGGCTCTTCAGTCAATTCTGTGATACTCTGTAGGGGTTATTTTGTAATACGGTTCCACTTTTCAGACTCTCTCGTCTGAATGAATTTTCTCTGTGTTCCTATGCCTTACTTGTTCTCTTTATTCACCATTTTGTCTCCAAATCTCAATGTACGTATGTCTCTCTGTTCATTTACGGAATATATGAATATCGAGGGTGAAACTTCCAAACCATGTATCTCGGTTAAATGACGTCATCTGACGGCATTTCCCATTTAAACACACGTATCTCAGCAGATTAGATCATTTTGTCATATCTTCATCTCCAATAATTGAGGACACCGCACCAAGAACAGCCTGCAGGCGTATAGGACGTTATTACGCCCATCTGCTTTTCGGATTCTACGTACCCTGGACTATGCTGTGGTAGCGATAGAATATAGATAGGTAACGGCTCGAGGTCGAAAAACCTTTTTTTCCGAGTTAAGTCAGGCCTCTGGATCGATGGGTGCAAGAACGACCTATAAACGGACCTATAAGGTGCTAGTTACCCCTTCCTTTACTCACTATCGATATTCTTTCATTTTGCGTTAATCATGCGTGATTAAAATGATTTATACTTCATATTGCCACCAAAATGACTGTTGGGCGTAATAACGGCCTATAAACCGCTTTTTTAAATTAAATATATGAGAGTATAAACCCAAAATGTATCGCAAAATGTACCCGGCATCCTTCAGTAGAAGGGTTAGGTCACCGAAAAACACCAAAACAGGGTACCTGCACAGAAAAGTCTGCGCAGTACATTAAAAACAAACCTTTAAATCTCTTTAATTTTCTCAATACGCGGTTTCCAGTTATAGGCTGTTCTTGGTGCGTTGTCTTCAATTGTTCTATTCATAAACCAAGGGTATCCTCGTATTCAGTTCTCTCAGTGGGTCCTACTTAAACACGAAATTCATCAAATTTCAGACACCTGCGAACTCTCTATTGTTAATTATTGAAGGAAATATGGCAACGCCTGAATGCTCATACGGCGTTTTTCCTTAGCACGGCAAATATGTGCATCTACGTGTGGACTCTCTTACGCAATAGTCTCCATGTTTTTGAGGGCCCATGTGAAAATGAGATTACATCCCTCTGGCGCCGATCGATGGAATTAGACGGCATACGGCGCAGAATGCAACTCTATTTAAGTTAGGAACTAATCCTCGCCGGTCCATTGCGCTGAGACGATCGCCTTAATAATTGAAGGATAAGATGCGCGACTGCGACGCCAGCGCTCCCGGCGGCCCGCGAAAGTATTAACAATCCGCGGGAATTATAATGGTCGGGTCGTTTTCTTTCCGCATGATGGTCGATGCGCGCCCAAGTTAAGACTCCGTTGAATAGAGCTACGTGCCGGAACTGTGCAAAGTCGGGCTTAGCAATATTTTCAGCATTCAGACAGAGTTTGGTAATTGCATTATCCGCCCACTTATATTCAGCTCTCAATTTCGTCTCGTGCAAAACCGCCCCCGCCCCCCCTGCGTACCAGGGTTGCCACACATTAAGAACACCCTACTTCGGTCTCATGTGATGAATAAAAGTTATTGCGACACTGAAAAAAGAGTCACGGGCTATAAATAGACATACCGTCCGTTCCGGGCTCAGAGGCCGAGAGTTTCGGGCGCTGGAGACGCAGCTTCGATTGCTCCCGGTGCTGCATCCGGAACTTCTGGCCTCTGAGACCGGAACACTGACGATATGTAAGTACGGTTCCATGGCCGAAGTCCCCCCCCCCCCCCNAGTGCAGGTTCATTTTTCAATTTGAAGAGTGTGCGAGGCCGGTTAAATTATAAACCAGATTTTGGTTGTAACTAGCCCAGTGTGCGTCCGAATTAAATTTTTTTGGACATTTCTGATAGCTGATAACATACTGAAGAACGCTAGATTCACAGATTTTGTTTAAGTTGATCTGTGTTTATTCTGTGCCATCTTGAATACGAGTAAGTCAGGTGCGTTCTGCGATTTTCATCACTGACAGAGCAAGGATTTAACTAAAATTTTGTTTTAAACTCGGTATATCTTGTCACAGTTAAAAAAAAAATACACAAGCTTAAGTTTATACGGGAACTGGGTCAAATGATTTCACAAGCCTTGTGTCAGCGTAAAAACTCGCACACATCCCCGAGTATATACTTGAACAGATTTGTGTTATAATAGTCCATACTTTGATATTCATACACATCATTGTAAATGTTTTTTAAACAATTTTTTCCACAATTTTTACTCGTGTTCCAGAAAAAAAAAACCCAACCCTGTGAATAAACACACAAAAACACCGAAGTTTATTCCTAGTATTGTGTTTTTAGAAATAGTCATTGAGTTTGAATAAACTCGGAAGTTGTCGATTTATTCCTAAACTCAAGAGAAAAGAAATACAAAATTTGAGTATAAACGCTGATCATTTGTGTAAATTCAAGCGAGTTTTTTTTTTTCAGAAATATGCAAGGCTTGTGTAAATATTTGACCCAGTTCCCATATAAACTTAAACTTTAGTTTTTTTTTCACATCGTTGTGCAAATTCCACTGAGCACAATGGAAGAAGTTAGTGTCCCTCCAACAGTTATCAAAGAATTTCAAACATCACAAATTCGTATCATACTCATAAAAAAATCAAACAAGTTAGACTATAGAAACAAATCTTTGGATAGAAGATAGCACTACAATAGTAAAGGCGTTCTATATCTATCGAATGTTCAAGTGTTCAGGAAGCAATTAAATAAATATTCACCATAATCTTGAGATTTATTTATTCAACAGTGCATACATAGATGCCGCCAAATGACGGCTATGATGCATGTCAAAAAGCAGGCTGTGTTAAAGGATTAAGAAGAACAATCACCTAAAAGAACTCTTTTGAATCTTATGCATTTCCTACTAAACAGAACGTTTTCAATTGATAGAAAATTGCTACTAAGTTACCTTCACGAGGTAGATCTTTAAAATCATTAGGAAGAGAATTATACATCTGTGCACAGATAAAACGAGTCCGAAAAATTTCTAGGTTCCGTCCGGATGTACGCTTCTCCAAACTCGACAGTGTTGCCATGTGGCTACACTGTTAGAAATTTTAGAAGATTCCGGGGTGAGAATCACTCTTACTTCGCCTCTATTTTGCCCATGAAAAAATCGAGTGAAAATACGAACGAGTGACCGACGGCGCGGAGGGAACAACACTCCTGAACTCGGCGTGTAATGCACCCCGACCACAGGGTGCTAATCACCACACAAAGGAGTGATTTCAGGAGAGGTGAGGGGAGGCTCGAGGAAGGGGCAATATGCTGCTACAAGAATTCACGCGACGCTACCGCGCAGGGTTTCAAAATTTCACTAAATCACGCCGATAGCGCTGTCAATTAATGACTGAACTACTTTCTACGACATTCTCAGCGCACGCTGTCAAATAGACATGGAAGTTCTTGCCATGAACATTAGTTACGGGTCTATACAAGTTTATCACAATTGAAATTCGGATTACCTTAGTAATGACAACATTAACCATTTACCTTAGATCCTGCGACGATTTGTAGCGTAAAATTCCGAGCGCTCCCGTGTGGATTTGGACCCGAGCCGCGTTGGTGATAGTCCAGTGCTCTGCCACTGAGCCTCGAGGGTCGGATGGTTGATAAGGCTGAAATCACGCCTCTTATTCTCATGGGTCGCGTTTGTGCAGTGGTGCGCGCAATGGCGCACTCTCTGCTCGGGGTGAAAATCACTCCAGGTAAAAGTGGGGAGTTAACAACTGATTCGCTGCAGCGACATTGTCTCGCTATCGCGGCAATTCACTTTCATGGAGAGTTCCGAACTCCTCGACAGAGTGATTTTCACTGCGCATCTCAGGTCACTCCACATTTCACTCCGGGTTTCCCGAAAGATTTTTAACAGTGTATTCTAGTTGTTCATTCGTCTTTCCATTCGTAATCACTATAAATCACTAAGTATAAGGCAGCGGAGCCTTTTCGTAACGATGCTATCGTTCAAACACAATAAGTATATCACGCAATGGAATGCTTAATACGTTAAAAATATACAACGGAAGAACACTCGACCTGGGTTGCACAATTCACTTGGTGACTTGACGTGGGTCTCGCGGATCGCGCACGCTCTAACTGAGGATCATGGGTATCTGCGTTGCGAGACGGGGACTTACTGCGCATGCGTGAACCAAAATATATACACAACCACTGTGTTTTTACACACGAACAATGAGCATTAACACACAGAGCTGTTAATTTGTGCACAAACTCGTGCACTTTCATATATTTGTAGTGTGTTTCTTTACATCATTTCAGAACTTAATCATACTAGTAGAGTATTTTTTCTCCCAATTGGTTAATTTATTTTAACACACAGAGGTTCTGGTGCCCAACCGTTTTGAGTTCTTTTCTCGAGATTGCCTGTGTTTTATTTCTCTTTGCACCATGATGCTTTAGTCTACGAGTGTGCAAAACAACACCGACGTAAGAATATTTTCTTAGGACCGTAAAAACATTCTCTCTCGTTAATGAAAAGAAACACAGAGTCGTGATATTATTGTGCATCTTTTCTTAAGAGCTCAGAATATGTTGCAAGTGTTGTGTTTTTATTTTGAAAACACAAAGTTCTACGATTTCACTCAGTCAGAAGAGCCCTTGAGTAATTTTTGTAAGCATTTTTTTGTTATTTGTGTTTATTCATCGGGATTGTGCACTTTTTCTCCACCTCGAGTATTTTTACTCCAAGATTTTCAGAAGAAGTACACTGAAATTTCTAAAAAAAACTACACAATAATACACAAGTCCATTTTTTTTTTAACTGTGACCAAAACTTTTGGTATGCTAAGTAAAGTTCACCAAGATCATTGTATGAGTTGTTCTCACTTTTTGTTATAAAAAAAAGAACTTTGAGTGTGACTCACTATTTTGCGGCTTAAAGGGTTCCTCATTCATCGATCTTACTTAGGTTACCAGAACTCCAGATGAGAGTGTCCGTTAAAGCCGTTTGTTTTCATTTCCGAAAAAAAAAATTACTCTCCTATGCGACACTCTACTTTGATGTAATCCGGGTACCGCATTAAAAATCGCATAAAGGGGGAGCGGATTTTGTCATAAAGGGAGAAGGGCGCAAAAAAAAAATGAAAAAAAAAAAAAAAAAAATAAAATCCCGTCAACATCAAAAAACGATTAAAAAGCTTATTAAAAAAAGCTAAAGATTAATCGTCGGCGTATCATCCTACGGCCAGGTCCGGGGAGGGGGGGAGGGGTGGGGGTGCTCAGACTGTCTTCACATGGGATAACACGGATTATAAAGTGCATTACATAATGATGGGTCACAACGAGGGGATAAATCAGGGGCACTCAAGTCTGCGAGGCAGCTATAATGCGCCGGCTTTGCGCGGGCCGCACCCCCCCCCCCCCCCCCCCCCCCCCCCCCCCCCCCCCCCCCCCCCCCCCCCCCCCCCCCCCCCCCCCCCCCCCCCCCCCCCCCCCCCCACC
>NW_017547189.1:1217390-1278093 GCF_001854935.1 Bemisia tabaci
GGGGGTTTGCGGGCCGAGAGAGAAAACCGCATTCAATCATAGATTACAAATTAGAGCGATCATTTGCCGCTCGTGGACGCTGGCCATATAACTAAAATCTACAGCCGACCGACAATTATTCGGGGGTTGGAACGGGGGCTGGGGGCGGCCGTGGGGACGCTGTTCGTTGTCTACATTGTTATGGCTTACTTTATAAGTTACGGTTCTGTCCAAAACTGGCGCGCAGCCCGCGTTTTAGCTCGGTCACTACTCATCATGACTCGATGTTGCCACGACCTAGCGTTACGCAGTGGCTAACTACAACGTGAACCATCGAAGGAAGAATCGTCAGGTGTGGAGGAGGATGGATATGCATGCTGGAAAAATAGGAAAACACTGCAAGGATTATGATCAGCTGATGTCCATGCAGAGAGTCTGTAACTTCAAAATTGCAGATATAATATTTTGTAACTGTGCCAAGGATATTTGTTCTAACAATATGGTTATTCCAATGAGCTTATCGTTTAACAACCGGTGGCGTGGCGCGAATCGCGATACATCGATTGTTATGACATTTAAACCTATGGTAAAGAATCGATTATGAAGTTGTTCGCTGCGAACACTCTGATAGATCCTTTTCCATAGGTTTAAATGACATAATAATCGATATATCGCAAAGCACGCCACGCCTCTGTTAAGGACGTCATTCATCTTTGTTGCTAGCATGATGCAATTTTGTATTGTGTATTTCATTGAGGCAAAGAGGCAACTGAGTTGCAGATTTTTTTCCATTTTTACTGAATGTCAAGCTTTATTTTGGCTTTGGCCTCGCCAAGTTTGAGGGATGTAGTATGAGAAATTTTCATGTTCAGTTACACGGTATGCAAGCAGCTTCAAACGTCCGTTCTGCCGTTCTGAGGGAAAACGCCGTCTGAACATTCGAGAGCTGCCAA
This sequence comes from Bemisia tabaci, assembly GCF_001854935.1. Lineage (NCBI taxonomy): Eukaryota > Metazoa > Arthropoda > Insecta > Hemiptera > Aleyrodidae > Bemisia > Bemisia tabaci. The sequence goes on from NW_017547189.1 coordinate 1,218,323, forward strand.
ATTTCCCTGAATAAAATATGTATTTTTGAGGAATGTTATGCGTATTTTCCCTGTAAATTCTCAGATAATTTAGATTAAGTTGCGCACAAAATAGTCCGAAAATTTGAAGGAAAAATATTCACAAATTCTCTTAAAACTTCGTATTTTATCTAAAGAAATTTGGCAATGCCTGAAGGTTTATACGGCGTTTTTCCTTAGTATTAAAGTACCTGTATAGCGAGAGTATGGACAGATCGCTTTATGGAGGTCTCAGGGCCCAAAGATGCAGCCATCCTTCTAACCAACTTCTAACACACAAAATTTCACTGCCAGTCTGCAGAGTCTGCAAATTCCAATTCTAACCAAGATGGCCAAGGATGCACAGAAATGAGCGTTCTTCCGCAAAAATGAGTAAATTTATGCAAAAACAGAGTCAAATACTTGCTTTATAAACGACGGTTCGTGACAATAGTATTAGTAAATCGTCCTGGATCATTGAAATTCATATTTATTCATTTTCATGCATTTCAGGGCCCTATCTATAATTGCAGAAGCATCGGTGAAGGCCTAATGAATTTTCGGAGTTTCACATCCTCTCGCTAAGCAGGTACTCTACTTCGCACGGCAGTATTTTAGATAGCGAAAAAATGATCTAAGGCACGCCCGAATATTTTTGTGGTGTCAGTGTTTTCCTGATGCGTATGCAACAAATGCCACTTTGCAGAATCTAGGTCAAGCAATGTAACCTGCACCAGAAGATCACCGGTAAGCGAGGGGTCGGAAGGGGTTGGAGGGGGAGGAAGGGAGCAGGGTGCCCAGGTGTGTGCGGGTAATTAGCGGCGGGATGGAGAGAAAAACGGCGGGAAAAACCAACACGGATGCATAAGATCGATAACTGGACCCAGTCCGACAGGGAAAGGAGCGCTGACCCATGCTTCAACCCCCCGCAGCCCCAGTGTCCTTCTAGCACGGGTTTTATGCAGCCTGGTGTCCTAAGGAAAAGGACAGTGCGCGTATAAAAAATGACGATGGCTGAAGTTGAAAAATGTGTAAATAATGCTCGATCTGTACACCTTTTACATAGACACGGTGAATTGTTTAGATGTTTCGCGATAACTCGACCAATTATAAATATTTTATGGGCAAAAAGCTTCAGCAGAACCAATTCAGCTCGCTCCTTCATTATGGCGAATTTCAAGTTCATAGGATCTTTTTTAGTCACGAAAAAGGCAAAAGTGTGAAAGTGTCCTCAAGCACCGGTCTATTAGGACCAAAAATCTTTTTCTTAGACTATTTTCTTCACCTATACTGTGCAGTTTTTTGTCCGTCTTCATTTTTTCGAGTTGGTGTGTTTTCGTTCTCACTGATTCATTTTTCAGTAGTATCCTTAGGGGTTCTAGAAGAGCGTTAAAAAGGCTCAAGGCAAAGCTTTTCTCGTGAAATTTATCTTTTTTCAATGTCACTTGCAGCTCTTCTCGTATTCTACTGAAATAGGGAAAAACGCCGTATAAACATTCAAGAGTTGCCAAATTTCCTCCACTAAAATGTTAATTTTTGAGGAGAGTTATGACTAGAGTTCATCGAAATTTTCAGAAACTTTAGATCAAACTACGAACGAAATTCTCTGAAAAATCCGAAAAAATACATTCAAAAATTTTCCCGGATATTCACGATTTGTCAAAGGAAATTTGGCAACGTCTGAAGGCTCATACGGCGTTCTTCCTTTGCACGGCAGTACTACTTACGGACATTTTCAAAATGTTTTGCAATCAATCTGAAAGAAAAACGTTAATATCAAATCCGATTCGGCATTCACGGTTGCTCCAGCGCCAGGAACGGAGTGGCGTCGAATAAAATAATAAAATAAAACAAGCGCGCTCTCCACCTGCTGAAACAAATCCGAGACCCCACTTCATTAGCCTCCCGTTGACCCCCTCCAATTATACGACCGCTGTTGTGTGTTTAAACCGCTTGCGCTCTCCCCCCCCCCCCCCCGTCCCCCCTACACGCATCGAGGTGTCCGCTCGCAATCTATCTTTGACTTCGCTCCTCGCGTTTTAAATACGCGTGTTCAAAATATTACTGATACCGTTGGGTTTAAACGTGTACCATTACTGTCGGGGCCGATAAACCTTTAGTTTTTTCCCTGCTCCAACCCCCCCCCCCTTCCAAACAATGAGCGCTTGTTACCTGGTGGTAAATACGGGATTCAATCGGCGATGGTTTATGCAAACACCCCGGTTTTTTTCATTTTTTTGTTTTGTATCCTTCTTCATACTTATTTTTTGTGGGGTGCGGATTTTGCATAATGTTTACACCCCCTATAGTGCCGCGCTGAGGAAAAACGCCGAACGAACCTTCAGGCGTTGCCAAATTTCTTTTGATAAAACACGACTTTCCCGGTAAAATTATGAATATTATTATCTTCAAATTTTTCAGATAATTTTGTTCGCAATTTGACCCAAAGTTCCTGAAAATTTTAGGCAAAAATATTCGTAAATATCCTCAGTGATTAACAGTTTAGTGAAGGGAATTTGGCAACTGTCGAATGTTCATACGACGTTTTTCCTCAAGTATAGTCTGCCTAAGCTAAATTAATAGCAGCCGGGACGAGGAAAGGTTCCAGGTTGACGAGAGGGAGGGGGTGGGTGCGGATGTTGGTAATAAACTATGTTTGCATTTTGTTTGTTGAAGTATGGATTTATTAAGTTAAGTTCCGTCCGCTGAGCGTTTACAGTGTTCTCTACGGTGCATTTATTCCGGTGCAAACTATGTGTGTGTTTCATCTGATGCGAGACCCTTAATTCAAACATTTTTTAATTGTTGACAAGTCGAGCGCGGTGTTTGGATAGCGTCCATGAACTGGCGGGACTGTAAACGTGAGAGCTGCAGGGAAACTCACCTCAACAACACATACTTCAATAAGGAGTATTATGACACGAACATGTATCTACCAGGGCTTTTCTTACTAATTTATAGGTTAATTATCAACGAAATTTTCCGACTTATTAGCACTGTGCTGTGAGCGAAATGTTTCGAAGCGTTTTTTTCCGAAAACATTCACACAAACCCTAATTCCTGCACAGGAAGGAGGGATGGCAAAAAAGGTCAAAAAAAAAAAAAAAAAATCACACACCATTCGGCGTCTCAGAATAACGTACGCAAAAACAGCAGAAGATATTGATGAGTCCTGATTTGACTGAGGCTCAGCAGATAGGAATCAATTCATATCCAGAACGAACGAAAAAAAGGTTTAAGTTTTTACATCTTTATACGCTGAAAAACACAGTATATAATGTCTTCCATTCTGCAATGTGTACTGATCTCTCCCTCCCCCGCTGAAAGACATTTTGACTGCTATTTTAAACTTGTGCACTGCAGTCGCAGTTCTTTTCTGAGTGATTGAACACGTATCAAAGATTATCCTTGTGGGTAGAACTCTCGGTTGAACTTAGATCTTAACGGTCAGCTAAGTACAGTGGACTCTCAATAATTCGAACCTCGATAACGTATACGCTTTCTATTTTTCGACTTAGATTTCTGTATGATAGGTGGTTCATCAGAAAACGGATCCATTTATTTTTGAAACAACCGAGGTTGCTGCTATCATCTATCAGAGGACTTGATTTGACAGGAGATGAGCAATGCATCATGAGGACTTGCGGTGATGAGGGAAGAGCCACTAAATTCTCTCTCACTCAGTCCCATCGCCCACCCTCACACTCAAACTGAAAAACGAGGGAACATTTCCAGCCGCTGGATGTCTGTTCTGTCTCATCACCCTCTTCGAAAAATATGTCCGGACACTCGTCTGAGATCAACTTATGAGAGCCCTCGAGCAGTACCGACGATGATATCTTTGTGCGTCATGTTCAAGTACCAACAGAGAACGGGCCACAGTTTGGCGTGTGCTCCCCTCATGCAACGAATATATCAAACGCGAAGGTAGATAGCCAAATTTTGACCGTTTACGAAATTTTGTAAAATGGCGAAGAGATTACAATTTTTCGATTTTTTTTTTTTTTTTTTTTTTTTTTTTTTTTTTTTTTTTTAATCCAGGACATTCCCCTTCTAACTTTACAATTTTTCGATGTTTTGGGGGAAAATATCTCATCCAATCTACAAACTCCCCTTGCTCCTTCCTCTTCAAATGATGCTTATATTTTTGAATGGTAAAATTTTGGACATTTCTGTATTTTATGATATGCTGAAAATTGTGAGCTAAATATTCGTTCAGGAGCTAAAAATCGTGTAAAAGACTATTGTATAATATGCATTTTTACGAAGAGTTCTTACGTACATGAGAAATGAATTATTTTGCCTAAAATTATGATGAGAATTAAAACTTCAATCTGAGTGAGAATATTCCACTATTTGTCAACAGGCATTTGACAAAATGCCTGATTTTACTATTTGCCTGCGACATATCCATTGTGAAACTCTAAAAAGACGTATCCCAAAATACAAAACCAACATTTTTGCTCATCCTTGTTTAAAATTTTCTTTGCAAAGGCGACGTTACCCAGAGGAAGGCTTTTTTGCGATCTTATTACCTCAATTAAAATTTAAAAAAGAACGAAAGAATTGAAAACCTTCGACTTCACAATCTGAGACACATACTTTGCGGGATAGTCGCGAGCATATTATGAATAACTTCGGGTCTCATATGCCATTGAACTGTTTCTGAACAAAAATGGTTCTTTTATTGTTCAATTGTGCTCGTGGTTGGTGGTTTCTTGAAAAATTGAACTCAACAGGTGCCAAAGACATCGTGCTCTTTCTCAGCTCTTTAGACACAGGCAGCACGGACCGGATGTATCTATGTCGTAATCTCATTTCATTCGATAATATTTGAAACATTCATAATTCACTTTCAAGTATCTGAAAAAAAGGTTAACGCTATAAAATATTGCCTAATTTTACGGTCGTGAGGGAAACTAGTCGTCAACGAATACCCTGAAAAGCAACAAAACGAATAATACACAGCCTCTGAAATCAGAACTCGCCTTCTAGTCTTGAATGAACGTAAGGCAAAGAGCCAACAGTGGTGTCACGTTGGTGGCTTTTGTGAGAAGAATCTGATCATGCCGAAGTCGTCAGACAAGAATGTTTTACGAGGTTTTTTTTTTATTTCAGTTGCCAGAAAGTTCCTACTATACATGTGATAGGAAATCTGGCTGGACCGTAAGAAATTGCATGAGAGTGTTCCTTTAAAGCCCCGCACTAGCGGGGCTTAAGGGAAAGCTCTTAAGCTTAAAAAGTTTATTTTTTTTCCAAAATGTATCATTAAATTTTGAAAGACCAAACATATAACTGAAGACAAAAACCGTGAAATAAAAACTCAACGATTTAACTAACGGCGTCGACCAACGAGTCAACTTCTGTCGTAATTTTGTCTTCATTCGTGGGTGCCTTAACTTCAAAATTTAAGCATGAGCTTCGAATCAAGTGCAAACTCTTGTGTATTGAATTTTTGGAGAAATGAAAAAATGTCGAGATGAGCAGCGCACGAGAATTCACATTCAGAGGATAGTTTTCATAACAAATTGCATAATTTTGTATGACTTTCTTTGATGTTTTTAGTAAAATTAAAGCTGTATTAGAAATAAACACGTCCCTTTCTTCTCTGTTTCAGAGAGCCAATGACTTATCGTGGTTATCCTTGCAGGGGCGCGGTGGTCTGGAGAAGGGCGCTGAAGTGTTTCAGCACCCCTGAAATCCTAATACGTGGCTCAAGAGGCCCCGACAAGACTACTGCAGGGACCGACCCATATCACTTACAAAACCTATATAAAGGAGGACTTTTGGTTAGTTGGACGTATTTTTAGCAAACGGAACTATGTACATTAAGACATGAGCCCTGAGGCCCATGAGAATATGTACATAACACATAATAGGGCTCACGTCATAATGCACATAGTTCCGTTTGGTAAAAATATGTCCATTCGAGGGGGGACCCACCCGAGAAAAGGAGCCCCAAAAACGTATCGGCACCCCAAGAATTTTTCAGCCAGGCTGACACTGCATCCTTGCCCTCGTGGAAATTATCCATCGTATGGAAAAAAATGAAATTGATGATTTATCAATTTTGTAGTTTAAAAAAGTATCCGACGTGTTTCAATGTAGATTTTACAATAAAAAAAAATGCTAATTCAACAACCTCCGTGGTTAAGGTAGCTATAGCCACTATTATAAAATGTACATTTGAAACATGTCGGACATACACTGAAAAAAAAATGTGCTTGACTCAAGCGTGATTATCCTTGAATTTGCTGCCAATATTTTTTTTTTATCTTGATTTAAGCCGAATTTTTCTTGATACAAGAAAAAAATGCTCAAGTTAAGCAAACAAGTAGTTTTTAATAAGCAACAAATTACTTGATTTAAGAAAAAATACTTCTTGGCGGCAAATTTAAAATTCATTTGTTTCAGTGTATTATTCAACACTTTTCAACACTTTAATATTGTTGAATCGTCAATCCATTTTTCCGTGTTTCTCGGTGAGTGTGGCAATACAGTCCTACCGTGAGACTACGTGACTAAGGTGACTTTTGAGGCCTGCCGACAAGGGATCCACCGGATGAATGGAAATAGTACACACCAGCTCGCCTCAATTACAAGAGAAAAATAGTAGCTGGGCGGGAGAAAGGACGTATTTCATATTAATTCAATTCCGTGATGGGAATCCTCCGGTTGAATACAACCTCCATGCCCTAAACCTGTTACCCTTCCCGTCTTCGACACTTCCTTCCCCGTCCAACTTCTTGGTCAATTCGATACATCGATGTAATTTTCGATCGCTACAAGTTAAAAAGAAAATATCGCACGGGTAGTATCCATGTGCAATGACTCGCACAGTCGCACAGAGTTGATATTTGTCCCTTCTGTGGAAGACAGAGTTAAGATGTTCTTCGAAATATCGGAAGACAAAATATGTATTTGCCTATCACACTGAAAAAAACTCGTTTTTTTCAGAGTAAAATTCTTGAACATTTCATCTTATCTTATAATGTTCTCCCTTATCTTATCTTACTACATTAAAAAGATATTAGTTGTTTTTTGTGTGTACGTTTGTGTCGATTTGCTCTCTCATTGGTCCTTTCATTACCCGATCAGAAAAGTCATTGAAAATACTCGGGAAATTGAAATGAAATTCTCGGTAAATCGGTTTTTGACCTATTGGTATAAAGTGGTACATACTCGTGTTGAACACATTTTTTGGGGAAGCCCGGTCAACAGTACTAGCAAAAGTTCACGGAACTTTGCGCGAAAGTTAAGTTCCGTAAACCTATCTCTGTCTGGACAAGGCCTTCCATTCATAAGAAATGAACGAAAAAATTATGAGAGAACAAACATAAATGTGGATCAATGATTTTAACTTCCGCCGCCGCGCCGCGCAGACCTCACCGTATTGGACGCAACGCGTGAAGTATTCACGCAGTCTAGTAAGCGCTATGCGTTTCACGCTGATCGCACTGTGTTTGGCGCAATGCGTGAAGTATTCGTGCAGTCTTGTAGGCGCTAATATGTGTTACATGCCGATCGCCGCGCCGAGGGCTTCTACTTTTCATCTCAAGTCCTCGTTATCATTTCTCTCTAAGTCGCGCCGTTCCAGGCCAAATTGCGTGTTCGGTTTCTCTCTTAGTCTTAACTCGACTTATTGAAGGTGCTGCTGTCTCTTGTATCACTGAGAGACGACAAAATTAGAAATTACTATACTCTCAGAGAATGAGAGATTTTGTCGCCTTTTCTCGATTGTAATTTTGTTTTTATAAATCCGATTTTTTTTACCTACGCTTTAAAAAATTGCAAATTTTTGCCGCCCCTTAGATATGCCGCCATGGGCCGCGGCCCATGTGGCCACCCCCTTAATCCGACCCTGCACCACCGCAGTACGAATATCAGCGGAAAGTATGCAGTGAAAAGTATGAATACCACAGCAAATGCTATCGTTTGAAAGATGCACTTAAAAAAAGCTTGGCGAAACTGCAAAAGTGAAAACTGGAAGCACAACCCCCACACAGAACTGCTAACAGGCGTTACGGCTGTTAAAAGCGGTTACAATAAAGATGAATGTATAGTCGTTTGTGTTTTGTCAAATGCCGTCTAATGTGAATCTGCGACATTAATAGCTCCGTTTATAAATGAAAATGTTTATAAAGGTACACACGAAAAGCGATGCTTAAATGTTCAAATTTACGGGAATAAGAACCTCATTCCAGCATTGAGGTAAAATTAATTTACAAACCAGGGATTTTTGTGGAAGTGGATTGTAAAATAAGTTTCTCATAATTTGCCAGGGAACCAAATTTAGCTTATGAGCACCTGTGCTTGTAATTAATGACCGTAGGCTTTTACAAATTTATCAAAAGCACAAATAGCCCTTCATTAAAAAAACACACACCTTGACGGCAAAACTGCAAAAACGTGTATCTTACTTTGGAACGCTGCAGACTTTCTGACATAATCTAGTTTTTAAATAGAAAAATACCCAGCACAGTCAGCACAAGTTCATTTCTTGAGAACCTCCTTGATATTCCTCTCGGAGTATATAATTTTTCGTAAAATGTCAAGCTTTAATTTTGGTTTGTTCTTCTTTGATAGATTCAAAAAGAGAGCGGAGATTTTAAACCACCGCAAATGATGGGTAGGTAATATCCAATTTTTGCAGTTTCACCGTTAGCCTTCTCTCTTAAAGATGTTTTTTCTTATTTGAATAAAACTACTGCAATGGACAACTTGCACACAAAATTTCTTAATCTAAGAGTGCTTAAAGAGCTGCTTTCACAATATTTTCTATAATTTTTTTCTAATGTGGGAAAAAGTATAAAAATAGATTTAAAAGTGAGAAAATGGACCGTCTTGTGGACTCATCTGGAGGCAAATTTCTTTTAACGCATGTTTTTTTAGCAAATCAGATCATTTTGTCGTATCTCCTCCAATAATAATTCAATTTATGACCATAAGGATAACCTTGTGTTCGGTTCACTCAGCAGTCTCCTCTTAGACATGAAATTAATCAAATTTCAGATACCTGCAAATTCTCCATTCAATGAATGCCACGAAAGAAACATTTCTTCTCATATTTTTGAGCCTTTGATAAATCGAACGATTCATCTCTCTTTTACAAGGGTTAAACCCACAGTGCGTCTACGTTCCAACAGCCCTTTGGCCGCGCAGTGCCACCTTTTTCTAATTTTCAAGGGTCCCCACTGCGCAAATTCGATAATATCCTGCAAACTGGCAACATCGAGGCGTGCTTAAGCTGGGTGCTTACTCCTTAATGTGGCATCTTGGGCTGTCAACCGGTGACCGGGAAGACCCGGGCTCCTTTTGGGTGATTAATGCCCGTCTTTATTATGGTTTGATCCCAGTGCCACACCTTTTTGTTGGCTCTTAATAAATTGATTCTTTACTATGTCCACCTCGCTTTGCCGCGGGGGGCAGCCCTTCTTTTATTTACTCCCCCTCACCCCCGCGACTCCCGCGGAGGCAGGGGGTGGGGTCGGGGGGTGTGCTTCCGTCCTTCGGGGCGACCCACCGGAGCTCCCGTGAACCCGGTTCCCGGTCAGGTGCGTGATTGGGATGGATTGATGGGCAAATGATTCGATTCGTCATATGTGGCATTGCCTGATTTTGCTCTGAAATTCGAAGGGGTAGCGTTTGGTCTGGGCGGTGAATGTAAACGGTTGGCAACTCTGCGCAGAACCAATTCAAATTCGATTTTCCAATATTTTTCAGATGCAACGGTCCGGCAGTACCAAGTGAGCTGGAAAGAGGCTACAAGTAATGATAATAATAGTTGATTCAAGTAAGGGTAACACTTTGACTTTTGAAGTTTTTGATGTTCCATCGGATAAAATTGCTCATTCCGTGGAATGAGCATATTTTTTGCCCCGTCCGCGGACTGCCCATCCTCTTTGCCCAGTTCGCGGGCTGGCCAATATTTTTTCCCAATCCGGGAACTGGAGGGCCAGCTCACGGATTGGCTGGTCTACTGTCTTAAAAATTACGCCAACGGGTCGATTATTTCAGTTGCGATCCATACGCTAACCGACAAATGTCCCCCACTGACCGATTTCTGACAAATATTTCTTAAGATTTTTAATGATTTTAAGAATATAAAAGTAAAAAATCAAATACAATTGATGAAAATTACAGGTTACGTAAACAAAGTTCATAATTAATTTTTTTCTTCAATTTATTTTAGGAATTATTCAATACAAATTTACAAGTTGTTTTTACAAATCCGGTATCCGAATAAACACAATCGATCAATATGAATTTCTTTTATCGAGATACCTAAAAATGAATGGAATTAACAGGAAAGGATGATTCTCGTCAAAAATAGCGAAAGAATTCCAAAATTAGTTCAATTTATGAAACAAGAATAACCTTGTGTTCAGTTCGCACAGTAGTCTCCCCTTGAACATGAAATTAATCAAATTTCAGATACCTGCAAATTCTCCATTGGGAAAATACACCCACTCATGAAGTGGGTTTGCCCATATTTTGTTTATAAATCCAGGTACGTTCTAAAGATCTGGTGAAATGAGGATGAAGGGCACATTCACCCACTCATTCTGCCGTGCTAAGGAAGAACGCCGTATGAACATTCAAGAGTTACCAAATTTCCTTCGGTAAAATGTTTATTTTTAAGAACAGCTATGAATATTTTTCCTTGAAATTTTCAGGAACATTATGTTAAACTGCGAAGAAAATTATCTGAAAAATTGTACGGAAAATATTCATAAGTTTACCAGAAAATTCGTGATTTATCGAAGGAAATTTGGCAACGCCTGAAGGTTCATACGGCGTTCTTCCTTAGCACGGCAGCATCGACCAAGAATGAGGGGAGGGGGGGGTGTCAAATATTTGCTGGCGTGGGCACCAATTTACCTTGCGACGGCCTTGTAACGGAGGGGTAGGTGGTTAAAAAGCACGACTTTGGAGGAGCTTAATTTTCCGGCAGATTGGGCAACCGTCGCGTCGCGGGGCGGCGCCCACCCCCGAAATTCCTGAGATAAATAAAGCGGGGCGAACCTTGGGCCCTGCGCAGGGACGATGGAGCCGGGGCGGAAGTCAAGGAAAAGAGCGGCAATTCAACAACTTTTATCTCGTGAGTGAATCATCTGATCTCGGCGGCGCGAACCGGCCCCGGGCTCCAGTCGCGACTTCCCTCCCCTTTCACGAGGCCGGTGAAATATTTATTGGAATTTAATAAATAAAGACGCGATAATCGCGCCGGAGAGTCCCCGACTCGGCCGCGTTGCCGGTCGTTAATGGACCGACCGAGTGTGAATTGAGTCCCGCCTTAGTCGTAAACCTCGCCGGAACCTCTCGTCCAGGAACGGAAATTTTAATTATTAATACATTTACATGTACCGAGATGGGCAAAAGAAATGCTCGATACGCCATAACTTGATTTGTCACAAAATGGGGTCGGTTCCTCGTTTGAAAATGTTGATATTTTTGTTTTTTTTTGGGGAGGGGGGCGATATATTATTTACTAAATATATATAATAATATACATAATATTATACACTGGAAAAAAACACATTGGATCTAGAGTCCAGACTCTTGAAAACATTGACAAGAAATAGGACTCTTGATTCAATCAGATTTAAGCTTAAATCAAAAGGAAATCCGCTCAAATTGAGAGGCTTGGTTCTTGATTTAAGCTTGAATCTGATTGAATGAAGAGTATTTTTTCTTGTCGATGTTTTTACGAGTCTGGACTATAGATCCAATGTGTTTCCAGTGTACGACAAAAAACACAAAAAAAAAAAACAGTGGGAAACAAGGCTAAAATTATTAAACACAAAATTCAGGACGTTTCCGCTGGCCACTCGAGCCGTTTTCCACAGACGTCATTTGTGGACGGTTTTTGATTTTCCATCAGAATACTTAGAATTGGCATCCGAATGCAAGGCACTTCGAAACCTGAGTTACATCACCGATGGTCCCATGTGAGTAAGACTTGGGAATCGAATGTCTCCTTGCACTCAAATTGTGAATCAGCAATTCCTCACTTGGAGAGCGACTTGGAGAGTTTTTACAGTGTAAGACCACTCCGTTGTAAATTTCCTTTAACAGGAGAGCTAGAACGCGGGGAGTCCTGCATGTGGTTGGCTCTGATGTCTCAGGCTGTCAACACCAACGATTTAGGAACTATACCGCCATGCTAAGGAAGAACGCCGTATGAACATTCGAGAGTTGCCAAATTTCCTTGGATAAAATGTTCATTTTTAGAAAACTTATGAATATTTTTTACTTAACTTTGCGCGAAAGTTAAGTTCCGTTAACATATCTCTGTGTAGACAAGGCCTTCCATTTATAAGAAATGAACAAAAAAATTATGAAAGAGCAAACATAAATTTGGTTTATTAATTCTAACTTCTGCCGCCGCGCCGCGCCGCACTGACAGCACTATGTTTGGCGCAATGCGTGAAGTGTTCATGCGGTCTTGTAGGCACTATGCGTTTCACGTCGACCGCTGGTGACCGCGCTGTGTTGGACGCAATGCGTGGAGTATTCATGCGGTGTTGTAGGCACTAATGTGTGTTAAATGCCGACCGCTGCGCCGAGGGCTTCTCCTTTACATCTCAGGTCCTCGTCATCATTGCTCTCGGCGCCGCGCCGCTCCAGACTTGACTAATTAAAGGTTCTATTTCTAGTATTACCGAAAGACGACAAAATTAGAACTTACTATATTCTCTGAAAATGAGAGATTTTGGCGCCTTTTCTGTTTGTAATTGTTTTTCCGAATCCAATTTTTCTTATACCTACATTTAAAACATTGCAAAATTTGCCGCCCCCTAAAATTGCCGCCATGGGCCGCGGCCCATGTGGCCACCCCCTAAATCCGGCCCTGCACACTAAGAGCAACAATTAAGTTAGGACGAGGATAGTCGATTTCCATGGTTTCTTATGGGACTGTTTCTGAATAAGGTAAAGACCTGGTTAGTTCAACAGGACTTTTTTACGGCAAAATCTAGTCAAATTTTTTCCAGGGTGGATAGAGAGAAGGGGCGGAGGAGGACATCAGAAGGTGCCAAGAGCCTGATGATTTCTGGATCTGGAAGGATAGGGGGCAAAGGCGATTGGGCGTCCCAGAGCGCGAGGCTGCGCTGTGAAAGCGGCTCAATATATGTATGTATGGAAAGAGAGAAAAGGAAAGAGGAAAACAAGGTAAAAGACGAGATAAATGAAGATCTTCTCATTCCTCCTTCTCTCCCTTTTCTCTCTTCTTGCCTTCCCTAATTCTCTTCATCTTCGCCTCTTCTTTCGTATTTTTCTTCTTTCCCTCCTTTTTTTGCCTCCTCTGATTTTCCGGCTATGCAATGCGTCCCTGACATACTGGTTACCACTACTATTCGAGTATATCAGACTAAAGTTGAGACTCCCTAAGAAGGGATCCCCCCCCCCACCTCTTCACGACTTACAAGACATGAAACAGGAAGACACCTTCAAAGAAGCTCACGTAAACGGCAACATCGCCGCGGGCGAGAGGGAGCAGATTGGGGCTGTTGGGCTGACTTAGCGCATTAATGAGTCTTAAGGTAAACTCAGGCCCCAAAATCCCTGAATTTATCTGTTAACGCGGGCCTTTATTTATTAATTCCCCCGCTTGTTTATCAATTTCATCGTCGATCCATCGACGCCCAACATGTGCCCCGGGCCGATCCATTCACCTGCCCCCCTCCCCCATGGCCACCTCCCTTCCCTCCCCCATGGCCACCTCCCTTCCCTCCCCCGAGGACGCCTCATTTACGCCGAGATGTCTCACTCGCCCTCGCCTCGTCTGAGCATTGATTTTTATCACTTCTCCACCTGATTGATTCTCCCTCCGCGCGAGCGGCGATGCCAGGTAGTGCGAAAATTGATTTTTTTTTTTAAATCGCACTGGGGAAAAAAATACATTGGATCTAGAGTCCAGACTCTTTAAAACATCGACAAGAAAAGATACTCTTGATTCGATCAGAATCTAGCTTAAATCAAGAACCAAGCCTCTTAATTTAGACGGATTTCGTTTTGATTCAAGCAAAAATCCGATTGAATCAAGAGTATTTTTTCTTGTCAAGGTTTTCAAGAGTCTGGACTCTAGATCCAATGTGTTTTTTTCCCAGTGCGTCAGTTCGCCTTCAATTTTTTGTGAGAGCAGCACAAGCTTCCATGTGGTCGCAAGGTGGTATCATCCCCCTTATAATGATCGAACTGTCAGACTGTCATTGTCGGCGAATTCCATGTAGATGTAAGAAAATATAGAAGAAGAATGATGAAAAAAGAGGAGACTAAGAAAAAAGGAAGTAGAAGAACTTCTTGCATTTCCTTTTCGAATGATCATCGTGAATTTTTCCTTAAAAACTTTTTCTGTATGAAATGCTGCTAATGTTGCTACGTAAAGGTTAATTTAAGGGTATATGAATCATTAGGGCAAGTACCTTTGGCGTTTCGGCACAACTTTGCTCCTAATGCAGGGTCCAAAAAAAGGGGGAAGAATGGAGTTGGAACTTGCAGTAGAAGAGATTGCCGGCAGACCACCCCATAAAATAGTGCAAACACGGGGAATATTTGTATGCAGGTAATGTTAAGGACCGAAAGTAAATATATTCCAGGGGTTTTTCCAATCGGTAGTTCTTAAATCTTCGACTCAATTTGCTGTCGAGGCGGAATGGGCGACCGATCTGATTGGCCCCGGGCCAAAATCATCCCTCTCGTCAGCCACCCTCGAGCTTCAGACTTGGACTTTCGGCCTCTGAAGCCGAATCTATGAAAAAATGCATCGCAGTATGCTGGAAAACTACTGAAAGTGCGCTATAAAAATACCATAGATGTGACCAAAAGGCGATGTACCTTCATTCACATCGTAACGATTGTTTGTCAGTAGGTTACAGCAATCTAATGGAATGCATTTTGCAATAAAGAGCTACAATTTCAGGCGTATTTTATCTGGTCCAAACCTCATTTTTTTGCAAGGGCAGCCGTCCAAGAGATCATTTAGGAATTTTTTTATCCCACGGAATGTTGCCGCTTTGCTGATTACTAAGTGGTTATTGCTCAGGATGCAGAAGATGCGGAATACATGGCTTCAAAGTTGGTTGCCGAATATCGGAAGTGGGGCTTAGAAGTCAGCATTTGCAATACAGAAAAGTTAACGGTGGGAGGCGATCGGCAAAGCATAGAGTCAGAGGATGGCCAGGAAATAAGAGGTTGTGAACAATACAGGTACCCATGTGTGCGCTTATAACATCAGATGGCAAATTGGACCCAGCAATCAAAGGACGTAATTTACCAAAGTTAACGGAAGTTGAATTTACAGCTCCATCGTGAAAACCCTATGAACCCATAGCAGCGAGGTATGGCACCTATAAAAACGGTCCCAGGACATTCTTAAGACAACCGAGATGGACTTCTAGGGTAGGTCGGCCGAGGTGTCAAGGAAGGATTACGTTCGGAATGAAATACGTGAAATTATGAGCTTCAAAAACAACATAGTGCATGAAATTTTCTGAAGAAACTTGTCTGGTATGGGTATATGTGCAAAGATGCCAGATGATAGGTTCTGGACTGGGTCCACCCCTGGCAGAAAACGTGGAAAACGCACTGCCAAATCGTGAATTGATGGAATAAGGCAGAAAATGAAGAGATGCGATTTGCCGGAGGAGCTCTGAAAAGAATGTTGTAGTGGCGGTTGGTTGTCACAGGGCGCAAAGAAGCGCTGCAAGAGCAACATATTAGTAGAAGTAGTATGTTGCCGTAACTGTGGGAAAATTTGGGGACTACCACTCTCTGACTGAGGATACTTGTGAAAAAACATTTCAGATAAAAAAAATTTTTCATCACCCATACGGTACTGTCTCACATTATAGCCGTTCAACCCCTGTTACACCCTGTAATGAGTAAAAGTTGTCCTCAATGTCGCTTTAATTCAGGAACTCTTTCCCCGAACCTTGCCATTCTGCCGCACTAAGGAAAACCGCCGTAAAAGCTTTCAGGCGTTGCCAAATTTCCTTTGATAAAACACAAATTTTCCAGGAAACATATGAATATTTCCCTTCCAATTTTTTGGCAATCTGCTTCGCAATCACCCTCAGTTCCTGACAATTTCAAGGTAAAGTATCCATAACTTTCCTCAAAAATAAACATCCTATCGATAGCAAATTGACACCTCTCGAATGTTCATACGGCGTTCTTTCTTAGCACGACAGCATACCTTGCTATAAGGGCTGATTCGCGAAATTTCAATTTCCCGCCCGAGGCGGCATGGCAACCGAGGGTGCTATACGGCACCGTGGCGGGAGAAGGGGGGCATGTGGGAGGGGGGGGGGTTATTGATGCATTGCCGGGCGGGCTGGGAGCTCTCTTATAACATATCGATAGGCTGTGGAGTGTGGTCGCTGCTGCTCTGTAACCTGTAACGACGTATTCAAACAGTCGCTCTTGACGACGTTTGAAACAAATTCATAGGCCACGGTGTGGCGCGGGTTGCAGGCCCGCCGCTCTGCCGGGGCACCTATTCATATTCACCCCGTGCGCTACTATTCATAAATGCATTAACTTACTTCACTCCACGCGTCCGTGTGTGTGAGTGAGCGGCGGGACCCCGCCACCAGCGCCGTTGTCTAATGGCGCGCCACACAACAGGCTTATTTTCGCGATTGACGTCTTCAGAGATGTCGTCGTAAATCCGACAGAGATTTCTATGCAAGCAGGTCCAGGGCCGGATTTACACTGAAACAAAAATCTCGGTATATTTACTAAGAAAGAGTAAAATTACCAAGAATTCAGGGTTCTATTTGATCCCAGTTTTTTCTTGGTAAAATTACCATTAATGGAATTGGTAATTTAACCGAGAAATCTCGGTAAGTTATTGAACTTTCTCGGTAATTTTACTGGATCTTGGTAAAAACGCCAATATTTTTTATCAACTGTGGTAGAATTATCGAGATAAAACGGCAATACGGCAAAGTTACCGGGAATTGATTACCAATAAAAGTGGTATTCTTACCTGAAGAAAACAGTAAAAATACTGGTTTTTAGGTAAGCTTACCAGTCTGTCTTGGTAAAATTACCAATAATTGGTAAAACAAGTGAGATGGTAAAGGTACCAACGGACCTTGGTAAAAACGCCGAGAATTTTTTTTTCAGTGTACCTACTTGCCGCCCATGGGCCGCCTGTATTTCGCCGCCCCCTTCTCATTCGTTTCGAAACATCGATACAAACCATCAAGTGAACGTGTCGGAGGAGGAGGGGTGCAAAAGACGCGTTTACTCGTGTTGGGCAAATTTTTTGTGAAAGCCCTGCCCTGTCAACACTAGCCAAAGTTTACGGAACTTAGCGCGAAGGTTATAAAATCCGTAAACCTAGCTCTGCGTGGACAAGGCCTTTCATTTATAAGAAATGAACGAAAAAATTATGAAAGAATAAACATGAATGTGGTTTAATAATTTTAATCTCCGCCACCGCACCGACCGCACTGTGTTTGGCGCAATGCGTGAAGTATTCTTACAGTCTTGTAGGCGCTATGCGTCTCACGCCAACCGCTGCTGACCGCACTCCGTTTGACGCAATGCGTGCAGTATTCATAGAGTCTTGTAGGCGCTGATATGTGTTTCATGCTGACCAGCGCGCCGAGGGCTTCTCCTTTTCATCTCAAGTCCTCGTCGTCATTGCTCTCTGCGTCACGCCGCTCCATGCCAAATTGGGTGTTTGGTTTCTCTCTCAACTACACTAATGAAAGACGCTGTCTCTTGTATCACCGGTGGACGAACAAATTAGAAATTACTATACTTGAACTCTTAAGAAATGGGAGATTTTTTCGCCTCTTCTCGTTTGAAATTTTTTTTCTGAATCCGATTCTTTTTATTTATACCAATATTAGAAAGAAATTGCAACATGTGCCGCCCTCTAAATTTACCGCCATGGGCCGCGACACATGTGGCCTACCCCTAAATCCGGCCCTGAGCAGGTCGATGACTAATACAAAAATGCGCATTGGCGTAAATGGTGATGCTTGAAGATTGGTAACGCTGAGCTTCCTGTATTTAAATGCATGTGAAACAACGTATGAATACGTCGATTCTCAGTGAGTCAGAGTGCCTCATCTAGTATCAATCATTTATTCTAGAATTACTATAACGGTGTCACATTTTTGCGGTCAATTTTCAGTTTTGGGGGGTCTGGAGTCAAATTTTTGCAGAATTTGGCGATTTTTAGTTCATTCGATTCTCCTTGATCTTCTGAAGAGAGTGAACCCCAAAAACTCACACGCACAATTAGTCCTGAGTTAGACCCTACTACGACTCGACTATAAGAATAGGACAAAATGAGTAAAGATCGAAGGTACTATCGACGTGACAATTTGACGCTTTTTTGAGATAATGCAATTCTTTTTTTTTTTTTTTTGAAAAATCCGTAGATTTTTCCGGTCATTTTTTAGTTGTGGGAGGTCTAGAGTCAAATTTTTGAAGCATTTGGCAAATTTTGATTCATTACATTCTCCTTGATGTCCTGAAGAGAGTAAACCCCAAAAACTCACACGTACAATTAGTACTGGGTTAGACCCTAATATGACCCGACTCTAAGAATAGGACAATATGAAAAAGGGCGGAGGTAAAATTGACGTGGCTGTTTGACGTTTTTCTGAGATGATGCCAATTTTTTCTGAAAAATCCGTAGATTTTTCCGGTCAATTTTTTAGTTTTAGGGGGTCTTGAGTCAATTTTTTGGAGAATTTTGTAAATTTTAGTTCACTCGATTCTCCTTGATGTCCTGAAGAGAACGAACCCCATAAACCTAGCCGCAGGTTTGATCCTAATATGACTCGACTATAAGACTAGGACAAAAAAAAGTGCGGAAGTAAAATCGGCGTGGCTACTTGATGTTTTTCCGAGATAATACCATTTTTTTCTGAAAAATCGTAGTTTTTTTCGGTCAATTTTCAGTCTGGGGGCCATAAGTCAAATTTTGGAGAATTTTGCAAATTTTAGTTCATTCGATTCTTCTTGATGTCTTGAAGAGAATGAACCCCAGCAACCTAGTCCCGGCGGGTTTGATCCTATGACTCGACTCTAAGAATAGGACAAAATAAAAAAAGGGCGGGGGTGAAATTGACGTGGCAACTGATGCCGACGAGGCGCGGCGCGGGCTTTTGTTCAAGTTCGAGGAGGCCGGCCCCGATTGATTTCAGGGCGAAAATGCAGATTGCACTGACGTCGCCTTCCGGCGCCGCTCTCATTACGCCCGGATCCTCCAGGTATCTCCCGGACGTGCCGATGGACGTAATCTCCCCGATTTTCCGCTCCACAGCTCCTTTCCGGGGCATCCAATTTGCTTGAAGAGTCTCGTCTCGTGCCTGCCCCCCTTTTCGCCCCCCTCCTCATCCCCGCTGCTCCTAGGGGTTCATGCTCGGTGGCGGTGTTGATTTAGAAAACGCAAGTTTCGTTCAAGTCAAGATGAGCTTGAATTAATTGACCGTTTGAGCCCGACACTGAGGGAGGATCGTTCGACCGGCAGATTGCATCATCGATTTACGACCGCCGGAAGAGCGTATCCACGGAGAAACTCCGAAAGTGCGTATCTCGTTAGTGGTAGTTCGAAATCTCCACCTCCAATCCATTCCTAGTTTACCTTAATGAAGGAGAATGCACTAACACCATTGGAGGCGTCTCAAGTGTTGAGTAACGCACTTTTTCCGATTTTTTCACCTCCTCTTCCTCCTTATAATGCCCCCGTAACATAGCCGTACACTCCCCCTTTTGAATTACGTATGGCTGACCGTCCCTCCACCCCATTTTAAGAAAATCAAGAAAACTCAGAGATAACAGCTTGAAGACATTTCGGGTTTTTTTTTTTAGGTATTTCGCTGAAATACGGGGATAGAAGAGGGGATGAGGGGATCAGTAAGATTTGGGATCATAAAAATGGAATTGCCCAGTTGGATTAGGCAATGGCTGATGTGGCTTAGTTTCTTCCAACTTAACGCGGTCCAATTAGATATGAGATTGAGAGTAAATCGGGTCTGATGTGCGCGATTCAACCAGACTCAATAACTTAATTTGAGCTGAACGGCCAATACAATAGTTTTTTTTTTCCAAAACAAAGCTATCTTTAACATGCGGCTTGGCAACATTTGTGGGAGAGTCACGTGGGTGATAAGTCGCGTATAATGAGCGCAATGAGCATTGAGTGAGCGCCACTTTAGAAAATAGGATCCTTCGCGCAGTTGTCCCATCCGCCGTAAAAATTATACACGCGCCCGTGAATCGATTCGAGGATATTGTAGATTTTCGGACAATGGGCCTGTTGCAAGGTGCGGGGATTTGCAAATTGATGGCTGATTGTTATGGCAAATTTCACGAAAAGAACGATGGCGCTACTAAAAAACCTTGAAATGACCTCTCAAACTCAAAAAAAGCTGTTTTTGGAACCGACCCATTCAAAACGGTCGTTTTTCAACCGCCATACTTGTGATTGGTGGAGCCATATGTATTCTGTGCTTGTGACGTGAAATGATATGACAGACCTGGTTTCTTCATCACTTACAATGTATTTTCCCGTAAGGAAATGACAGCCGCTTTTCAAATGCAAATATCGAGTCAATCGATAATTTTTTGATCAAAATGGAAAACAGGAATGGATTCCTCGTACGTTTAAATGGTTAAAAACCTTCATTAGATAAATTAGAACCGACGGGATAAACCCTATTATTAAGGAAGACTGCAGTCAATGGGCGATTGTTTACATCTGCTTAGTGATAACAGACATGGACATTNTTCATCTTGAGTTTACTGGCGCTCATTTGCTCCGCACCGTACCTGTACTCCAAGTACCTTTCATCCGACTGCAAGTTCCGTTTCATCAGGATGGCCCGGAAAAATAACAATCGGAAAGTCGATGACATAAGTGTAGATTTAAAGTTCGGAGAAGGATCCGATGTTTGTGGTTGACAACCCTCACGTTTTTAGTGCGTTTTCTAAACGCGAACTGATTTTAAACTGTAACTGTAAATATCCAATAAAAAATAATAAAAATTTTTTAATTCATCAAACTGAACATTGCAATATCCATTCCCAAAACACAAGGTTCCCGATACGCATCGGAAAACCCTCGTAGTCCAGCGTTCGTTAGCGTTCCCAGGCATAACGTGCAAGCGACACTGCGCGACATTGTGAAAACTGGCCCTAATCATAGGGTAGGTTCCTGCATGGAGGTCAGAAGCCTTTCGAAGGGACAAACAAAAACGAACGGAGAGCGGGAGTGGGAAAACCCATACGGTCTCTCGAAACCGAAAATTTTTACAAGTCCGAAATCTCGAAAACCAAAACTCGTATCGAAATTCGGTCCGTACAGTTTTCCGATCTTCAATAGCTTAAAAGAATCGCATCGGTTCGCGGCGGATCGGACGAGGGTGATTTTCCGAAAATTTTTCAATTTCCCGAATAAGACCCTAATCTCCAGTCTCCGAAACCAGGCCCATACTGTAAGATACGGTCTCTCGAAACGGAAAATTTTTACAAGTCCGAAAATCCGAATTTATTGCATAATCTGGCAACACTGTACGGAAAAAATCAACTAATTTCTTGCCCCATCTGGCAACACTGTAAAATGCAATGTTGCAAAATTTCACCAATAAATAAATCATTTATTTACATGCACGACGCGGCAACGCTGCTGCGCCATCTTGAAAAATACACCATTGCATAACCTGAAAAATGAAGGGGCATTATTACACCATTGCATAACCCGCATATTGAAGGGGCAACATGCAATACTTTCTTTTTACAGCGTTGCCATATTGAACAATAAACCCCATACAACGCTGTAATTTAATTCATATTTTTCTGCACAATTTGGCTAAAAACTTTTGCGCTCAAGTCGCTATTTTCACCCTACTAATTGTCTCTCGATAAGGTGTTTAACATTGCACCGGGGGTTGTGAGGAGTACGTTATATTTGGACCGAGTTCATCAGAAAGCAGGAACCAACTCACATCAAGTTGAAACTGAGAAAAAGGGGTTTGAAGTTTTACTCCTGCATAAGGCTCAATGTAGAATATAAACTTTAAATCCTCTTTCAACTCACTAATTTCTGTTTGTCGACTTTCAGTTTTTGGCAGTAGAAAATATACAGCTAATGAAACTCAAAAACATTCTTAACTCAATTTTTTCGAAAATGTGGGTTGGTTGCTGTCTGATGAACTCTGTCCATTTATTACTTAATCTGCTAAGCTTAACCTTAAAAATATCCTTCGTATAAATAGTTATATAGTAAAGTTCAATTATATACATTTTGTATAATTACATTAATTACATTTTTATTTTTAGGTTTCATTCCTATGTCTAAATTTAGTTCTACTTCCACTTTCTTCTTTCTTTATTTAAATAAGCTACAACCATAGGAGGTAAGGAGTATCTAGATCCCTGCAAATATATAATGGAGAGTCTATGAGCCGTCTTTTTTCCAAATAAGTGGCAAGAGCCCGACGACCCAATAAAAACTGAGTTATGTAGAAATTCGGCATCAATTTCATCGGTCAATCAATTGAAACACAAACTAATAAAAAATTGCCCTTAAAATGAATGCTGCCCTTGGTAACTGGAATAGGTAACCTATCTTACTTCGAGGTAAGAAAACTTGGTGAAAAATTTGAGCATGAAGATTTCAAGTAATAAACCGGAGGATTCTCGAAATTTCAAATTGTAATCCGACTTCACTCTTTTAGTACATAAGTTTGCCTTAAATTAAATCTTACAGGATGAAATCGGCTCTGCTTAATTACTCATGGGGTCCTTTTCCTGAGGAGGTTGTAAGGGGAGCGGGGTACCCGACAAGTGTGACCCTGCCCGGCATGCAACTCACGAAGCGAGCTCATAGTCGGATCATCTCCACGGCAAAGGCAAAGGTATGCAAAGGCTAGCCCGAAATGAACAAAGGTCCTTTTAGGCTGGTCGATGGCCTTGTCAAACCGCGATCCACAGCTGGCCAATTACCACCGACTGCGAGGAGCAAGGGGGGGAGGAGGAGGAGGAGGAAGATTCGGAAACGAGGTCCAGGAAAATTAACATACATTTTAACGAACCCCTCTGCGAACCCCCGCCCACCCCGGAACGGCGCGCAATGCGACGATAACGAACAGAGGCACACGATAGCGCGCCGCTCAGTGGGCGTCTTTGGTTTTACTCGGGGATCAAATTGAACGGACCTGTTTGACCCTAGTTTGGTATGGATAGCCATAATTCGTCGTTTCCCAATTCAAAGTTACTATAGGGACTGAAAACATTAAATATGCTTTTCTAGAGATGACTCTGTGATCCCAACTTTTGCTGATTTTTGCATATGATCAGAATAAAATTGATGAAATTTTCAAATGGAGATTTCTGTCGGATTCCAGGTGAAAACGTAATTTACGAGTAAAAACGTCGCAACGTTGAAATGTAGTTATTTTCCCTGGGGAAACTTCAAATTGGACGGAATTAGTAACATTCATAACGTCATGTCAGTTAGCCTTCAATTTTTAGGGTCGGCAATATGAGCTCCTGCGTGATCGAATAGTGGTATCATATAGAAATAATTTGGTCACTCGGGACACACGAATAAGTGTTGCTTCTTTTCAAACAAGAAGAGGTTACTGTAGTATAATGTAACTCATTACGGTGTTTTCAGACTTATCGGCAGTATTCATGACATCTTGGAACATGTTTTCCCTCTGAATTGTTTACACTCCAAGACGTACCTTAGATAACCAAAATTTAGATATATGTTGGCCGCTACGGTTTGAATTCGATTAATACAATTTAATAGCATTTTTTTCAAGTAGAATTGGTCCTAAATACCTCGGAATTTGCGAATTTCGAGGCAACGATTCAACCTGAAATGACGACTAGACAATCAAACAATTTTCTTGTGCGCCGTGGTTTGATGTATCGAGCGTAGCCTATCTTCCAGGCTTGCGTGTCTTCTGTCAATTTGAGTTGAGCCGTAATTCATGCGATCCGCCTATTACCCGCTGCAAGTGACGGTGACTTTTCTTGGAACTTCTTTTCTTGGAAAATGCATGGGATTTTCTCGATAACTATCCACCGGCTTACGATCCATCCACCAAAGGGGCATATTGATATTGGGTTAAAAAATGTCCTAAGGCCGCATCATTGTTTCCGTTTTTCCATGGAGGAAGTAATATGTAATAAAAATATCCTCGGTAAAAAATACAAATAGTACTTAACTTTGGAACATGTTTAACACTAGGGTCAATAATTCTTAGCACCCGCGGACTGAAACATACGGAAAGCGGAAAGCATAAACAAGCGGACTGTACATCTGCTTACTAGTCTGAGGCTAGAAAAAATTGCGCCGAAGTTTGTCCTCAGAAATTATACTTCATGCTGATCTTAGAGGAAGCACTAGTTATCATGGAGATCGGTTTTATTTCTGAGAACGAAGTTGATAATTGAGACGGATTGCGATAGCTGCGTCTCACTACGTTCAATTTCCCTTGATATTTATATTTATATTCGGAGTACGTAGATGATCGCACTTAGGTTTGACTAGAGCAATGTTGCACTTAGGTTTGACTAGAGCAATGTTCAGCAAAGATTCATAATTAGGAAATAAATAATTTTTGACCCCACCGAAAAATCTCCCTAAAAGGGAGGATTCAAACCTCAAAAGCCTCATAGTTGGTGCCCCGTGACTCCTCAAAAGTCATATGAGCCTCGTCCAGTGGCGAAAAAAATCGATTATTAAGGTGCTTGTTGCGAACACACAGTTTACCGATCCGGTGACAGATAAATCGATTTATCGCAAATCACGCCACTTGCATCGTCCGCATTCATTTTTTGGTCGATCCATGGAAAAGAGGTCTCCAGGATGTTCCAACGGATGTTCATGAAGTCCTCAACCCCCACCCTACTAAATTTACGTTAAATTAAGTTGGCCGTCAATTTGAAACGATGCAATAAAGTCTCGCAATTCTAACCGAAATTTCGAAAATTTTTTGAGATGAGCCGATTCGAATAAATTGAAGCTGGAGCATCTCTGACAGCCCTGCATGAAAACCAAATGTTGTAAGCGCACCGTCGTCTGGAGAGAATTTCGTTTTGTCGTGACAGAGGTTGGTAGTAAGTTAAAAACTTCGACCAAATCCACTTGCGAGAATTTGCCTCCACAGTTTCGAGGGATCAGGGACTTCCAACACACCCCGTATGTTCCACCCACAGGCTTTAATCGTAGAATTCCTAGTATTTTAGGAGCCGGAAAGGTCAGAGAGGACACAAAGGGCGCCATTTAAGGCGACGGCGACCCACGACTTGATTGAAAACGCTCGGCCGGGGGAGCGTCGCGGAAATTACAGCTGTTGAAAAATGAATTCCCCACAAAAGTGTAACGCGCGAAAACGCGTGGTTTTTTCATCAAGTGCCGTAATGACAGGTTTCATACGCGGTCGCGGGGTCAGCGCGCGGGGGTGGGGTCTCGGATGTCCGGGCGTCAAGGGCTCAAAGGGATCTCGCGCCCTGGACCCGTCGTCGCTTTCCATCGGTGCCACTTTTCTGCGACACACTGTACAAAATGCTCGTATCCTCGGAATTCGTCCATCTTGAAGGGTGAAGGGTAGAGTACCTATTTTGGGAGAGTGCGGACATGTCGTTAATTTTGAGGTTAGGTCATGGAGCTTTTAGGGCCCAAAAAGGGCAACCGCGGCCTAGGAATTTAAATTACACCACGAAAAACAACTTAATCAGCCAAAATACACATAATAAAAGAACAACTTAATTTGGGGAAAAGGTTGCAAACAGGAACAAAGGATAAACAAAACCTGGAACGTTTCAACATAATTACAATTTCATTTTCAACCGGAAAATCAATTAAAAATAAAAACGAGCCGTCGCTACGCTGTTTTTGCAAGACCGATTACACACAAAAATTACACACAGTGATTCATTGTTTCAATGGGCCTGTTGCAAACTTTTGCTAGAGCAAAACTAAGAGTTGTTTCATATAGATAATGCCTCAAAAATCACGATGAGCGCATCGGCAAACTCTGAAATGCACTCATAACTTCACAATCTGCGTAAGAAATTTGCGGTTTTTTGAGCTTCCCGCTTCAAAAACGATACCACGGCACAGGTGAACATTTTGTAAGAGGAGTCGTTCCATCGTCGGCAATAATCATCATAGCCGACGCCAATCCGCCAAAATACGTTTGATGGGACGAGATAACACCTGAACTGGATTAGACCAGATAACAATCGGTGTGTTAACGTTCATATTTTCCACGCCCGAATTGATTGACCTTGAACTCTCCTTGAATTACGCGCGGAACTGCGTGCAAGCGTCGGCCATGATGAATATCGCCGACGATGGAGCGACTCCTCTAACAAAATGTTCACCTATGCCGCAGTATCGTTTTTGAAGCGGGAAGCTTAAAAAAACGCAAATTTCTTACGCAGATTGTGAAGTTATGAGTGCATTTCAGACTTTGCAGATGCGCTCATCGTGATTTTTGAGGCATTATCTACAAGAAACAACTCTTATTTTTGCTCTAGCAAAAGTTTGCAACAGGCCCATTGTTACGATCAGTCATATGTGAAGCAAGTATTTGACCTTGAGTTGGCATAAATTTACTCATTTTTGCGGAAAAACACTCATGCGCCAACTTCCGGCCAAAGTATCACAAGCGCCATGCAACGTTCAAAAATTTCCGCCGCCGTCTTATTTTTTTACAGAGAAATTTTTCTACGAAGCTGTCCGGAAATTTCACTGAATTTCCTTTGTACTGCCGATGAAATTCAGTGAAATTTTCAAACAGAGTCAACCAATAATGTCTCTGTACAATAATGAAACGGCGGCGGAAAGTTTAAAACGCCGCATAGTGATTGTAATATTTTGGCCGGAGGGTGACGATGTGGGGAGAGTGCGGACATTTAGGTAATTTTGAGGTTAGGTCATGGAGCTTTGAGGGCCCAAAAGGGCAACCAGACTAGGAATTCAAATTATCTACAGTGATTCATTTTCATTATAACAATTGTTACGACCATTCGTTTGTAAAGTACGTGTTTGATCTAGTTTTGACATAAATTCACTCATTTTTGCGGAAAAACACTAATTTATGAACACTCTTGGAAATCTTGGTTCAACAATCTGAATATTTCGTCATGTCCGTGCGTGCTCTCCCTACATACAGGGTGTCCCCAAAAGTCCCTTCCAGGCGGTGGAAGGGACTTTTGGGACACCCTGTGCAAGCTCCAGTGGAGAGGAGGGAGTCCTGTAAAAACGGCTGGACACGAAATTTTCGTCCAAGACTGCTTTGTACGTTTATTCCGTCATATAACAAATTGTAAGGGGTGCTTCTTAGGGAAATTTCACCAGAAAGCCAATAAAATCCGTTTGTAGACTCCCACGTTTTGTATTTAGAACGCTTTTAAAATATACGCGTTTGAAGTTTTCTCATTACGTCTGATCCCTCCCCTTAATTCGCTTCACTGTGGGCCACTTCGCTTCTAATGATTGAGTTTTAGAACTTTTTTTGCGCCCTATAAAGCGCTCATAAAACTTTAGCGTTGTCCGAATAATTTATCCACCTTGAAATGAGGGCTACCGATTCTCAGCTCCCTTCCCCTTCCAAGTAAACTTCTCTGGATAAGCCGTTTAGCATCATTTACAAGACTTCTGTTCATATTCACAAAAAGTTGATAATTTGTTACTTTTTTAGCATTTTTTCTTGTTGAAATGGGGTGGGGGAGGGGTATTAAGAAAGAAGGCCGCTTGGGCATCCAAATGACTTTACATATTTTGGATAAAAAAAAATAAAAATAAAAAAATCCAGCAAGTCAGCAACAAAGCACGAGAAAATGAGGAAATAAAAAGAGGGGCAGGTGTCGTTCGTTGCCGGACTCGAAATGTACATTTACGAACACGTGCGGGTTGCATACATGGCCGGAGATCGGGAACTTTTTCAACCTAAATTGTTTCCGTAACGTTTTTTCTGCCATCGATGCATGCTAACGGGGAACCGCTTAGGGCGAAGGGTGTGCTGAAGTCCGACAGCAGTCGAATGTTTCACTATCGCACCCCCATATTAAACCGTGTGCCATACTGACCCAAGAAGAGAACTGGAAAAATGTCGACATAAAGCCACCACCTATCGGTGGCCGTACTTATCGGTTGCCAGCTATCTTGCAAAAAAAAAGCGAATGCAGATGAGTAGAAGTCAAAGAACTGGCTTTGAATTCCAGGTTTTTAAATAAAGTTCCATACAGTACACCCAAATTTGTGTCATGTTTAGTACTTGTAAACGTCTATCGTAGCTACTCTAACATTCCTCACATGTTCTTTTCTTATGTTGGGTTTAAACAGGCCTCTCATACTTCATGTCTTCCGTTGCAAAGTTATCATCGTCAAACCCATCATCCGCATCATGATAATTACTATGATTCAAGGAACTGCTGTTGCGACCAAAGTTCACGGAGAATACTCGTAAATATGGATTACTGTTAATGATAATTTAGTAAAATACTCGTTAACCGAAAAAATGTTCAAGTTTCTTGAAAATAACCGGAGACATTTCCTAGGACCGATAACAGTAAAGTTAGTAAGATAAGTAATATTATTAATTGCCTCCTATATAATCATGATTTAAGGGACCTTTTGGTCCATTTTCGATGAAATAGGGAAATCATTCATAAAGACAATGGTTTTTCTGACACTCGTCAATAAATTAACATGATTCATTCAGAAAAATGCGCATTCCTGGGTCACCCATCTCATTAATTCTTGCGCACTGAGTCATTGGTTTCAAACTGATACAGGATCCAGGTGAACCTCTGGTTCTGCATAGGAAAAACCTTTCATCTGCACTGGTCTCAGTAGTCCTGGTACTTTATTACTTACTACTCTCGAGTATGAAATTTCGCTCAAGACGAGCCCTCTAATTCCACTTCATTCCGATACATCCGCTTGACAGATACCTAAGTTATTTCCTATACCTTCGTCCAGTTACACTTTAGTTTTTATTGCTTGGATATGTCCATACAGTGCTCAAATCAACCGAGTGACATTTGAATTGAATCACATTTCGCAAAAGAGAACCAGCGTGATTTCAGTGTCATCAAAACCGTACAAATTTGTCTTTCCTTTTATGTGATCCTTTTAAGTGATAATTATACGTGCAGTATTAAAATTTACGCAATTATTCCCCTTTGAAATAAACAATTTTTTGGTGGAATGTGAAAACTATTAGCTATTTTGGGAGATTTTTCAGAATATAGAGCATTTGCACGCACATTTTTTATTGCCTCATCTAAAAGTGCTTATAGAGATGATTTCACAGTATTTTTCGTAATTTTTTTCTGATATGGGAAATGGTTTAACAATAGATTTAAAAGTGAGAAAATGCACCGCCTGGTGACGTCATCTGGCGGCATTTCCCATTTAAACACATGTATTTTAGCAGATTAGATCATTTTATCATATCTTCTCCAATAATTGTTCAATTCCTGAACCGAGGGTATATCCTCGCGTTCAGTGCACTCAGTAGTTTCCACTTAAACACGAAATTCATAAAATTTTAGACACCTGCAAATCTCTATTACGAAGAAGCAACATTTTAACAGTACTGTTTTTGCCCTGGTTACTTTTTCTTGAATGCGATCCATTTTTTAACAGCGCTGGCAGATGGAAGTGCCTCCAACTTTTCGCCCGCAGAACATTTTCACGAGTCAGACCGAGACCCGGTCGTGAAATTAGGATTCACCTGTAACCCGCGACATCCTGCAGGGGTATCGATTTCCGGCCGAGCTGCGTTGGGCAGCCCCAGCGCCACGGTCCGTCAACGAGAAGGCGGAGAAGACACCGATAATTTGGTCGGTCAGCGACAGACAGCCTTGAGATGCGCCGCAGAGGGTCGTCCGGCGGCCGGTGCAGCGCGGCGGTCTGCCATCCGATGCAAAAACCGCCCAAACTCTAAATTCTAAACCCGGATAGATACGTGGTTCTCACCGAGCACATCAGCAGTGTGGTCAGTGCGGGACCCCGGCTGTTTCGGGCAGGCGGCCGCAGCCACGGGGGAGTCACCGGCCTTGAGGCGCGCTTCCATAGACAGGACGCGACGCGAAGTTACCCGCGCCGCGCCACCAAGTGCCATGCTTTTAAATTTAAACCTGCCCAATGCCCCAGACGTCTCCGTCAGTCTTAGTGCCACGAATCACCGGTCCAGTGGTGTCGCATCGGAGGGATTTGCAATCGTTGGACCTGGTCGCGCGGGCATCTTCGCGTCGCGGGCATCTTCGCGTCGCGGGCATCTTCGCGTCGCGGGCTGCCTGGTGAAGCGCGGCCTCACTTGTCTCTGTCTCGGCCTCGGCCATGCTCACCGGTGCGCGTCGCGGCCGGACCGGCCCGGGATCTCATGAATGAAAAGCAACCAACCAAGACAGCAGACGTGATTTTAATGCTCCGGCCGGTCCTCCATCTCCAGGTTGCCAAACTTTTATTTATATGCATTCGACCCTATCCATTCATAGGCGTAAGTAGAAAAATTGAAGGTGCTCAGGACTGTGATCCATGTATACTTCTGGGGCTTGTATATGTCTTGAGCATTGAAATATGAAAAAACTCCGGCCGTGGAAGCCGTGCTTACGGGCTGTATAGACATACCGTCTGCGTTCCGGGCTCAGAGGCCGAAAGTTCGGGTGTAGCACCCGGCACTGTCGAAGCTACAGCTCCAGCTCCCGGAACTTTCGGCCTCTGACCCCAGAGCGGTCGGTATGTCCATATAGCCCGTAACTTTTTTTTTTTCAGTCAGCGACTACGTTAGATCACAACTTTTCAAAGAGAAGTCTACAGACCTTACAGGAGAGGCTCAAGCTCCACCAATGCCCATGATCCTAGCTCTTTTGACACGGCTATCCGTGGTCAACTCTAGCTAGTCAGACTTTGATCGTGCGACTCCTAACATATAGTCTCTCCTCTGACGTAAGGGAGTACCTTAATTTACACGTCAGTCCTGCTCTCCGTATGAGTCTATGCTTGCCGGGGATTATGCGGACGTAGAGGTACGCCCTTACATTGGAAGAGCGACGATATGTCTGATGATGATGTATGCAAAATTGGAAGAGAAAACGCGTAAATAAAAAGGGCGGAAACAGAAAAAGAGAAAGAGGGCACAGGGGAGGAGAAGATTCTGAAGAATAAAAACAAAAGAGAGCAAAAGGGAAAGAAGAAGGAAAATCAGCAGAAAAAGAGGGAAAAGAAAAAGAGGAACTCGCAGAATTTTTTCTGTGTCTTGTTCTTCTTCTCCCTACTCTTCTCTTTCTTCATATTTTTCTTCTCGTACCTGTTCATCTCATTTACTCTCGTTCCAACCTTTTTCCTCCCATTTTTCCTCTTTTCATTATTTTTATCTCCTCTTCCCTCTACTTCTCCTTCTTCTTCTTCCTCTTCCTTTAGATGTGTTCTGCACCGAACTGTGACTTTTGAGCATTCAATTTTTTTAAACAAGGGACGGTGCCCCTTCCCTCTTGTATGCCCCCAGGTTCACTATCCCTTGCCCTCAGTCTGAGTTAGAGTAGAATTTCATTCCTCCAATTTCATCGGTTGAAGAGTCTCGATTTACGAGTGCAAAAATTTCAATTTATATTCAGTGTGCGCCATCTCAGCGCCTGCCTCTTCCTCCCCTCCAGTCGTCCAAGGATTGACCGTGGACATCAAATAAACGGAGGAAAAATCAAAGAAACCGGGCAGGCGAGGGGGGGGGGGGGGGGTGATTGATAGAGAGGGGTACGAGGATGAGGGGGTCGTGGTGATTTTCGGTCACTCACCAAAGACCGAGAGCAGCTCGAAAAAAGGGGGACTGAAGCCCTGGTGCGTGGAAAGTGGTCAATAGTGGAAATTGGTCTTAGTGAGTATGATCGGCGTAGGTGTTCCCAAATCGCAGGAATAAGGTGAGTCGCGAGGAAGGAGGATTATCGATAAGGGCAAAAATCGGCTCGATAGAGAATTTTCAGATGTCTGAAATTTGATGAATTTCGTGATCGAGTGGAAACTACTGCGAGTGAGCTGAACACGAGGATACCCTTGGATCATGCACTGGTAAAAAGAAACCTCTTGGTTCAAGAGTGCAGTTTCTTGTCGTCGAATTTAAGAGTCTTGAACTCTTGTTTCAAGCGGATTTTGCATTGTTTAAAGCGGATTTTGAATTGAATCAATGCAAAATCCGCTTGAAACAAGAGTTCAAGACTCTTGAATCCGGCGACAAGAAACTGCACTCTTAAGTCAATGCACCGCGGCATTGGTCCAAGAGGTTTTTTTTACCAGTGATGAATTGAACAATTATTGGAGAAGATGTGGAAAAATGTTCTAATCTGCTAAAAAACATATGTTTAAATGGGAAATGCCGCCAGATGACGTCACTAGGTGGTGCATTTCCTCTGAAATCTATTTTTATACTATTTTCCGTAACAGAACAAAGTTACACAAAATACTGTGAAATCAGCTCTTTAAGCACTTTCAGGTGAAGCAATAAAAAAATTGCATGCAAATTCTCCATTCCAGAATCACTAGATTTTCCAACTGCTAAAGTTGACAACGTATATATATTTTTTTCTTCTTCCTCTTAGAAATATTTGAGTTTTGTCAATACACTAACATTTTCCCTGCCACAAAGCGTGTAGGTTCGAACTTAGATCTAAAGAGCGAAATCGGCTAATTTTTATTTTTTTTCCCCCTTGTTTGACGCCCAACTTCACATTCCATGCTAGAGTCATACCACTGGTGGCAGTTGGTGTGCTTTTGGAGACCATGGGAGCAGCAAAATATGTGAAGATGGTCAATTATTGTCACCTTTAGGCCCAGCATGGAGCATAAAGTGGGGCAGTGAAGAAGAAAATAAAATCCGATTTTGGTCTGTAAACCCAATTTCGGACCTCCATTTTGAGGCAAATATGTGTGTATCGTCAAATATTTCTGAGATATATCGGTTACCACGGATAAAACATCAAGGAATCTCGGGATTCTGCATGTTGGGTCACTTCAAGCTCTGCGTGGAGTTGTGAAACTGGGGTGACTCATCTATATCAAATCGTGCTTTAGCTGTGATGAATGTTTGAAATGGTATGCTAAACATCACATAAAATCCTGGCCTGAGTTAGGGGCGATTATCAGATTTGTATTTCGTACTCATCGTGATTTTTGAGTTACTTCCCTTTAGAAACAACTCACCTTTTCGTTCCATCGAGAGCTCGCCACAGACCCAATCATAGATCAAGAAATGAACTATGGTTCTTATAGCTGTTAGGCTGTAACATACTTTAGCATCGGATTTTTGTTCGATGGATTCCACGCTCGGCCCACTGCGCTGTGGTAAAAATGGGCGAGAGGTCGAGAAGGAGGCAAGCAAGTTCATTGTCTGGACGTCATTGTCAGTCACCACGCGTCATCGAGCATCGGCTGGCGGCCAACTTTGTTTTCACGACACCTTGTTTCGGTGTTTACACTCCATCGCTGCATTACGTGGGTGCCAGACCTTAGCCTCCTCACAGATTCAATGTCCGCAACCTTTCGTCAACGTCGTTGACCGGCGACGTTTTTTCGATCTCGAGCGATTCAAGTAGAAGCTTCGAGGTAAAGTAACTGTATGGCCAAAGGGGATTCATTTCTGATTGACTCATAGCTAGAGTTCTCTCTACAAGGGTTAAGACACGTGTAGCGTGTACTCCATTTCTTATTGGCTCCTTTATTCTACCGTGCTAGGAGAGAACGCCGTATGGACAATCGCGAGTTGCCAAATTTCCTTGGATAAAATGCACATTTTAAAGGAAAATTATGAATATTTTTCCCTGAAATTTTCTAAAACTTTAGATCAAATTAAAAACAAAATGATCTCAGAAATTGACAGAAAAATATTCAAAAATTGTCCTGAAAATTAGTGATTTGCCAGAAGAAATTTGGCAAAGCCTGAAAGCTCATACGGCGTTTTTCCTTAGCACGGCAGTATGACTGTATCTAATAAATCTATAGAGAATAGTATGACACATCCGAGCATCGATTATAATATACGTCCGTTTCTAACAGAAATATCTCCCGCATTTTTCTATCGCACTTTCTCTTCTTTACTTTTCCCCTGCTAGGTTTCAAAAGCTAACAAGACGTTCCTGAAAAATCATTAAAATTGCAATTTTAGTGTACATTATGGCAACGATACGCTGCAAAATCCGGGCGGAAGCCACTCCTCAGCTTCATTTGGTCGTTGAATCGCGTCTCCGTTTCGCACGCTGGCGCTGAGCCGTAGGTGCAGTATTGCCAGTTTTAGAGAAAGAAACCGGCGAATTCCAATAAAATTTGGAAAATTTCCTCATTAAAATTCAACAATGGGGGCAATGGATTCGACTCTTATTGTCATTCCTCTTAGCCAAAGCACTCGTAATTCTTTCAGGTGCGCCGCGAACTTGAGTGCTTATGTGTCTTATTACCGGAAGTGAAGCCTGTTTCGAGAGTCAATGACTCAGGTGAGTTATGAGCCGTATCGACAATTTGCGTAAAACGCTCCTTAGTATTCGATCTTGGCGATGAGTAGCGATTGAGAAAGTGAATGTCGTGCATGAGCTGAAAATTAATTTTATCAAAGGGACGCTATTTCAATTTTCCTCCAGCGCTGAGAAAAAAACGGATCTACAGTCCCCGAGTTTGGAAAATTTTATTACATTTTTAAATAAGGTACCACTTTTTCCGGCTCATTTTAGAAAAAACATATGAGATATTACTCTCTCCACGCATATAGATGCTTCTTTGAATGAGCTAGAAATAATGGTACCTCGTTGGAGAATATAGTCCAATTGTTGTCTTGATGGATCAAAAAATGTGTGCGTTTCCTAAAGATCTATAAGATTGTACAATTTTAACCTCTGGACATAGTATGCAAGTATGATCATTAAAATCTCACTTCGAACACGGTGCATACATTACAAGTTGGAACGTTACCAGTGGTAAAAAATTCGGAGATGATTCAGTGAAAAGTTGAGCCGCATGTATGGATATGTTTCGCGAATTTATTTTATCCTTTTAATTCACGAGCGTGTGCAGGTATTTTGAGAGTATCCCCTGACATAAAAATTGCCGGGAATAAAAACCAGGCGCAGTCTCGAGGGGAAAAGACAACCAGTGTATCCTCTCCGAAAGCTGAGATTTCAACGCCGGAGCCTCGGTGTGGGGGTCTATTCGGGGCAGCTTAAGTAAACTAGTTAGCCCCCGAAGCCGGTCAAGCCGGGACCGAAACAAAGCCAATAAATCTGTCTCGGAGGGGGAGCATCGGGCAAAATAAATAATATAAAGGGGGAAAGCTTTTTGCGGCGCGGCGCGGCACAACTGAAAATTCGAGTGAGCGAAGCAGTCGTTACGCTGACATTATGAATTAGGGCCGGGAAATAACAGAAAAAAGCCAAGTGGAATTGAAGGGAGCGAAACAAGAAAACCGCAAATGGAAAATCAGAGCGTTTCCTTGCGTCTCTCGGCTCGCCCCCCCACCCCCGCCTATTTGCTCCCTTCGCCCCGGCCCCGCCCCCATTTAACCCGCATTCAACTTTTATTTATGTCATTTTTATTTCGCTCGCATCCCGAGTCATAATTTTGGGACCGAGAAGTCCTCGCGACGAGAATTTCACTCTTTTTTTATTTATTTTTTATTGATTTAAAGCTTTATGTACAGAAACGGTCGAGTCTTTCCTCCAGTTTCAATTTGCCATCCTTCGCCCGGTGACCAAGTCGCTTGGACCTTTATTCATTAATTTTTGACACTCCCTTTTACTTATGGCTCTCCGGTTACTCAGAGAAATGAACTGTCATAACAAGAAAAATGTTCTTATCGGCAAAAAATGGAAGTAAAATAAAATCAAACGATTCCATCACTATCTAAACATACCCATTTATCGAAAAATTTTTCCTCTGAAAGTATCTTTCCTCATTTTATATAGGGCGACGTTTGAACTAATGATTACAGAAATTGACTCGTTTCTCGCTTATGAGTTACGTTCATTGGCGTGGCGTGCTTTGCGATATATCGATTGATAGGCCATTTAAACCTATGGAAAAGTATCCATAAACAGGATGTTCGCAGCGAGCACCTTATTAATCGATTATTTATCAGTTTCAAATAGAAAAATATCGGTAGATTCCAAAACACGCCACGCCACTCGTAACGTTCCGAATGAAAAATTGCACTATCTTCGCAGCATTGCAAGCCTCATGCGCCTTTTTGCCGAGGCAGTCCTAAATTTTTCATCAACATTTTAGAAATAACACTTTGAAGGTTTTAAAAAGTTCAAAATCAACTTGTAAAAGTAAGTCATTAGTAGCAACAGTCTATATTAAAATCAGCATACTTAAAATTCCTCCACGACAAATACAAACTTTAACGAAGATCTAATCACCCATCTAAAACACTTTCGTGGGTCTGACATATATCTAAACATTTTTCATCTAAAAGTATCTTTCCTCATTTTATATAGTGTCTGTAGTTCACGCACATGAAGAATACGTGTGACAGCACATATTAGAGTCCCTATCTCCTAATAGTGGTTGATCGAACAGGATTTTTTCTCTTGAGAGAGGCAAGTTTCAATATCTCTCATTTTGTGTCCAAACTGATATTGTTTGAACCAAGGAAGTCTTGCGAGGACGCAATTAGTCATCAGCACTGCCCTATTAAGGCAGAACACCGTATGAACCTTCAGGCGTTGCCAAACTGCCTTGTATAAAACGCGAATTTCCTGGTAAATTTATGCATATTTTTCCTCTAATTTTTCAGATAATTTTACTTGCAATTCCACCAAAAAGCCTTGAAAATTTCAAGAGAAAATACTCATAACTTTGCTACAAAATGAATATTTTATCGCAGGAAATTTGGCAACTCTCGAATGTTCATACGCCTTTCTTCCTTAGCGTGCTACTCGCATTGTAGCAATGAGGGTGACGCACGTTCATACGTGATCACTCCAAATGAGCGTACATTATCAGAGGTGACTCAAGCTGCTACGATCAAATTAGATTTTTTCCTCTTTTGTGTGTCATTTGAGAGGCAGGCTTATTTTCTTTAATCGAATTCTAATTTTTCTGTTAGCCATTATTTCTCTCATGTGATTTCCCTGCCCAGATTCCCTTTTTTCTTGTATTCGAAAAACTGAAAATACACTTTATGGCGATGATATTATGATATAATCGTACGGAAATGACGGAATGAGCTCGAATGGGCCTGTTGCTATAGCAAAAATAAGAGTTGTCACTCATAGGAATTAAATGTTTCATAAATCACGATGAGCACATCGTGATGGGCGCGATGAGCACATTCAAGTGTCATCATAAGGATACGACAAATAACCTCAGGCAGACCCCGATTTTGAGGGCCCAAAAACGAGCAAATTTTGGTCCTTTTTTTTCAAGGCTCTTTCTTACACGGATTGTGAAGTTAGGAGTGCATTTCAGAGTTTGCCGATGCCCTCATCGTTATTTTTGAGACAGCATCTACAAGAATTAACTCTCATTTTTGCTCTAGCAAAAGTTTGCAACAGACCCATTGGTACGCAGCTTATCGCAATAGTGAAATGAAGCAGGACTCGCGGATTAAACCGGGACTTGAGTTATTCTTGCCTCCAAACGAGCAATTTATCCGAAAACTTACTTATCAATTCACCCGCGCTTCATAAAACGAGAGTCAAAGTCAGCCATTGGCGTGGCGTACTTTGCGATACATCGATTGCTCTGCCATTTAAACCTATGGAAAATGATCGATAAACAGGGTGTTCACAACCAACACCTTAATAATAGATTCCTTACCATAGCTTCAAACGACAGATCAATCGATAAATCGCAAAGCACGCCGAGCCACTGGTATCCTCGGAGTCCCCGTGATTAACCAACGGGACAAATGATCGAGGTTGGGTCGCTGCCCGTAAACAAACTAGATCCGAACGGGGAGAAAAACGCAAAACCTCGGGACCTCAAGCGTCGAACCAATCATCGCAACGATGCTAACCTCGTAAAAGGGAAATCGTAGCGGGGGGGGGGGGCGCTTCCGGAAAAGCGGAGGGTTTACTCCCGCGACCCCTCGCCGCTGGCCGCGTGGGTGGCGGGGTGGTTCATTTGAAGGAAGCGCCACACCGGCGAAATGTCACCGGAGGCGAGTGCAGACCATCCCAGTCTCGCGGGGACGGGCGACGTTGTCTTAGCGCAATGGATTCATCGTTTAATTCCTTGGTTATTCGAATATTAAGCGTTGATTTGGCAGCGAGGGAGCTAAAAGCCATGTGAGGTTGCCGTTTGCAGTAATGGCGTATTGCTGATATTTTGTAGGGTGCCATGTAAATGTATGTCAATCTTTAAATTCAGAGTATACAATTTATCTAAGATCACCGCAATAACAAGAACACTGAAAAAAAGATTGTTAGAATTCACCATACCTTGACGCTATATTTCACACAACGTCAATTCAGAGTCAATTCTGCCAGCAGAAAGGTAAACGTTACTATATACTGGTACAGTTAACCATTCCTCTGGCAGAATTGACTTGAAGATTGGTAGAATTTACCATTCCTTCACGCTGTGTGAATCGTAAATTCTACCAATTTTTTTTTTCCAGGGAAAGAGAAAAAATATGCTCCTTTAGTATTTAAGATTTCAAAAATGTCTCTAGTAATACCTGAAGCTGGCGAAGTTAACTGGTCTACAGTTAAGTTTGATTTCTGAGAATGGAAGTAAGCTGTGAATGTAGTCAAGTCAGCTTCTAGGGATCATCACTCATGTTATCTCGGCATTTTCTTTCCTCTGGTGCGGTCTTTGGTCCTCTGGTGAAGAATGCCTCTGTGAATTGCATATTTTAGAATCAACCATGAATTACTGTAGACACATTTAGCCTACGAATCTGGTAATGTATACAATTGCCCAAAAATTACGTAAGTCAGGTTTGGTATACCCTTGCAGCTTATTTTTCATAAAAAGGGACAGAGGTTTGGAAAAGTTTGAGTTTGAGTTCTGCCAATTGATTTTTTCTCTATCATTCAACTCTCGAACTGAAATTTTTAAACTGAAGTAGTTTTTCGGAATTACGCTGCGTTATCCCTGACCCTACATTATACTCCTTGCCTCCCCTCCTTACGCATCTAATTCCGAAACTGAATGGTATGTTAGTTAAAATAAAATCGCAGTAAGATCGCAGGCGTCAGAATATTCCAGTTTTATCTTTGGAGGGTTTCGAGCTCGAAAGTGAATCTTTAGCTTGCATGCTGATATAAGAAAGTAATATATCTTTGGTGTTAACATCAATTAACTGTAAAAATACAGTTTCAAGCGTGATATAACGCGTCTCTAGACCTCCTTCCCCCATAACGCACTCATAACGCGTCTTTGGACCCCCTTCCCTCGTAAAGCACTGGTAACGCAGACCAAGACCCATCTCCCCCTATAGCGATAATTTTTTTAAGCGACCCCTAAGACTAGTTGCTTCAACAATTTTTTATTTCTGAGCGATAGGTAAATTCGGGTCTAAAAGTTGGCTTGGTAAAGAGTAAAACGGGCGTTTATTAATAGATATGGCAGCAATGGAAGATCGGGACGCGCCGCGGTGGGAGTCGGCTATTTACCCGCGGAATAAATTACTCGTCGGAGGAATAAGAAATCTTGTTAGGGCTTCGACAACTTAACTGCGGCTACCAAAAGTTCGAGTTTATTTCTGCCTCCGTTCGGTGCCCAGCCGCCACGTTGCGTTATTCTCACCGGGGCCTCTGTGACCCATGTATTGACCTTTCATACCGTTGAGGGTGGAGTCGATCAGTTGCATTGTCACAAAACGGTGTTTTGATCCAGATTTTCACATATCGACCAAGCAGTAGGAAGCGTGTACACGAGCAGTGCTCCTATTTCCTGGAACTTTTCCCAAATTTCGGAACTTTTGAAATTCCCGGAATACCCCGGAACTTTTGCATTCCTCGGAACTTTCCCGGAATAATATTACAAAATGGGTGAATGGAAGAAAACACGGAGTGCCCTCGGGTTGCAAGGAGAATTTGCAGGTGTTGTTTGCATTAGTATACATGCAAATAAATCTTACCGGAAAGGCTATCTATTAAACATTAACAATCTTTTAAACTAATTTTTATTATTCTCCATACATCGAAAGTGCACTGAAAACAAAAAAAAAATCACCATTTCAACTACACTCCTGGCTGATGTTGTCAATTGATAAGGATAGTTGCACTAGACAAAATATGGTCGATGCGACCACACTTTCAGCTAACTCAACCGTACTTATTCTGGCTGGTGCAACTGCTCTTACAACTGGCGCCAAAATCAGTCAGGAGTTTAGTTGGGATTGTGATTTTTTTCCCCGTGTGGTTTGCAATCATAATTAACTTTACTCTGCCCATCCTTCACTGAGGCACGTCCTAATTTTCCGTGATGTGGAATTGAAGTAAAGAAAGGCTTCCAGGCTTCCTGGAAGGCTCAGAGTATTTACCCGGTCTATTAGCGTCTATCTTGTCAGTTTAATATTAATATAAAATATAAATACACTCAATACTCAGTAAGTATACGTCTCGTGATAACGTCAGTGCTAACGTCAGGCGCACTTTGCGATTAGAAACTAAAATTTCCGTCTTTAGAAACACCGTATGTACTATTTGTCTCGTTGCGCGCGTGAGTGTTTTTACTGATGAGCCAGAAATTGTAGTTTCTAATTGCAAAATGTGGTCCAAATGTCTGTTCCGGAAAGTAACAGCTATAGTCGCCTCGACATCATGTCACAGGATTTTACCCGAGAGTAGTGCACACTCTGAAGATGCGACTATTCGAACACGTAGGAAGTGTTTTTGCCTATCCGTCCAAATGAAGGCGAATCACGCTTCGCTGCACAATCTATTGTTCCCCTTCATTTTTCAGGTAGCCATATACATCTCTTGAACTCCGTTATAGTTGTATCCGGAAAAAATCTGCTTCTTGAAAGCGGGTTTTAAACTTTATTCATATCACTTTCATTTCTTGAGCTTCGGCGTTTGACGCACTCGAGAATTAAGATTCCCGAAAGTACGTTCGCGCAACCTCGATGCTCAGAATCATTATTGAACTTCACTCGTGGAGGGATTAT
The DNA here is from genome assembly GCF_001854935.1 of Bemisia tabaci. Classification (NCBI taxonomy): domain Eukaryota; kingdom Metazoa; phylum Arthropoda; class Insecta; order Hemiptera; family Aleyrodidae; genus Bemisia; species Bemisia tabaci. The sequence continues at coordinate 1,259,422 of NW_017547189.1, forward strand.
ACTTCGGCGCCCCCTAATTCCACCCACGAGGACTTACTCCACTTCGAAAATCCTCCTATTTATTTTCTCCCACGATCCGGAGCCCCCTTCCAATTAATACCCCTCCGAGACTTGACAACCCCGGAGCGGCCGGCCCCTTGCAACGCCCTATCGGCCACCCGCAAAACGTTCCTTTATCCCGACTCCGCTCGACCGGTGAAGGGAAGAATAAACGGACCCGCGGATGGGGGTGGGCGGGGGCGGGGAGGGGGTGGCTTTATGCACTTATTGCCGATCGATGAAGGGACTAAAATTGAGCAGTTTAAATCCTCGTGTTCTCAAAGGCCGGAGCCCCTAACCGGGACCGGTAATACGACTTCAAAGTGTTAATGGCGCATCGCAACCCCCCCTTCCCCCACCGTTCACCCCCCTCTCCCCCCACCCGCGGGCCAACCGAGCGTGTATGCGCGCCATCATACAGAACTCCCGATCGGAACGGAAGCAAATAGTGAAGCCGTGTTGCTCCTTCACGAGCTCGCCCCGATATTTTTGGATTTTTTGGGTGGAGAGAAAATTTAACTCTGCGACTCCCCGTTACATGAAAATAAAAACCGCATAGTATTTCTCATGAGAGCGCGCCTATACTTTTGCTATTTTTTAGGTAGAAAATTACGTACTTAGAGGTTTTCACTAATTTACCAGCCATTGTAACTGTATTGCCGCAAAAAACTATGCCAAGCGTTTCTACCTGAAAATGTAACGGATTTTCTTTCCAATTCCACCTAAAAATCATTTAAATTTCGGATCGGAATTTCACCGTCAATAAGAAGAGCTAGAATAAAAAGAAGAAGAGGAAAAAGAAAAAGAAGAAGAAGAGGAAGAAGGAGAAAAGAAACAGAAGAAAAGAAACAGAGGAGGAGAAGGAGACAAGAAACAGAAAAAGAAGAAGAAGAAAAAAACGAGGAAGAAGAAGAATAATAAAAGAAACAGAATTAGGAGAAAAGAAACGAAATAAAAGAGGGAAGAAAAGAGGCATTATAAGAATACGAATAAGAAGAAGGAGAAAAGAAACATAATAAGAATAAGAATAAGAAAAAGGAGGAGGAGAAGATGAGGAAAAGCAAGAAGGAGAAGAAGAATTATATATAAAATAAGAAGAAGAAAAACGAAAAGAGTAAGAAGAAGAAGAAAGGAATAAAAAAAGAAGAAGAGACGTCACAATAGTTTGTAACTTTGTAAAATGAACTGTCTCTTAGAACACATCATTCACTTCTTTGGTTCTATCAATGCCATAAAATAATACATTAAAAAGAGATCATGAATCCAGCGCTTTACATCTTGAGATGAAAGTTGGGTTTTTTGAGACCATAAAATGCTGGGGAACAGCAGAGCAGAGTCTGAAAGAGAACCGTGGCTTCCATAGGTACCGAGCGTTTGCTCAAAGGAGGAAACACAGGAATTGGAGCTTAGCATATTCTTCCGCAATCCTTTGTATTGTCATTTTCGGGGCTTGGGTTTTTTCGGGAGTGTTAGGAGTCGGAGGGTCGCGATTTGAAAACTGAGCCCACAAAACAGATCCTGTACTTTCTTTCGGCTTTGACTTGAAATTGGGGGACTTTCGAGGGAGCAGGGGTGGCGCAATGGAAGGAGACAAGACTAGCGCTGTCAATAAAGGGAATCCGTAACGCAAGACCGAAGGAGAATATTGCTTAAAGCACAACTTTAGTGCCCTTGTTGCCGCGTCTTGGGAAACAAACCGCTACGTCATACGTCGCTTTTGTACCTCCGTTCATTGACGATTTGTTCACGTGGGATTTATTTCAATCAAGGATTAACTTAAGTGTAAGTAAAGTCATCCATAACTTTTTTTTTTTTTTTAAGGGGGTCATTAAAATCAAGTTTTAAAGAAAAGGACTAAGCCCATGGTCGAGCCGTGGAAAATAACATTGACGTGTTATACCTCTGCACAGGGCTCAATGGAAGAGATATAATTTAACACCTATTTTCACATTCTAAACATTTTTTACCGACTTTAAATTTTTGATAGCAGGGCATGTTCGGCTATTTGAGCTCAGAGGTACCCCTAACTCATTGTTCCCATAATGTGACTTGGTTCATCTCAGTTCAAATGAGAGTGTCCTTTCATTCAAACAAAAAAAAATATTTTTAATAAACTTTGATTAAAGAAAATATATTCATTCCCTCTTTTAAGTCGAGAATACTTCCTTTGCGTAGAATAAATTACTTTGAGAGAGCAAATAGTTACTTTTATAAAAATGTGACTAACATTTGTTTTAAGTATATTTAAACCGAGAAGGAATGCAATATCCAAGAGCGGCGAGTATTTCCATCCCAAATGAATACTTCCTAAAATCTGTTTGATAACATTGTTATTTGTTTAGGGTTTCTTCAAAGAGACAATTCTTCGTACATCGCTAATATTAATAATATTGTGCTCCTATTTTAGGAGTAGAGTTCATTGACTCATAGATAGAGTCAAATGAAACTTCATTTTGGAGGATAAGCAGATAATTTAAAGTTGATTAGAGTAATTTCGGAGTCTTTGAGAGTACTACAACATCAAGATCTAACGCAGCGGAAAATACAAATTGACGTTTCATGCCTCCACAATGTTCAGTATCAGCGATAAAATTCAACGCTTATTTTCATACTCAAAAACTCTTTTCTCGGCTTCAAACTTTTTCAGCAATAGGGCAATTGAAACTTAGTCAAATTTTACTTAAACTGATAGTCAAAGTTGACCCGACCTCATCCTCAGTATGGGAATAAAGTATCATTATTTTTTACAGCACTGGAAAAAAAAAACACATTAGATCTAGAGTCCAGACTCTTAAAAACATCGACAAGAAAAAAATACTCTTGATTCAATTGGATTTTTGCTTAGATCAAGAACCAAGCCTCTTAATTTGAGCGGATTTCCTTTCGATCTAAGCAAAAATCTGATTGAATCAAGAGTATTTTTTCTTGTCAAAGTTTTCAAGAGTCTGGACTCTAAATCCAATGTATTTTTTTTTCCAGTGAGAAGCTTTCGACCAGAGATTTTAAAATTTGGGGACGGAGACCCACGGCAGAAGGGCGGCAACTGGGCTGTAATCGAAGGTGAACTGTTATTGAAAGGCCAAGACGAAAGGCTAAAAAATGGCTCCTCAAAGCTCACCGCGGGAGACGCGAAGGGGGGGGGGCGACAAGGACCTCGTAAACATGCCGAGGAGTCTTTTCCCCACCGGGCGATTACATTCGGCTCGCTCTCGTTTCCAAACGCCCCCGCCCCCGGACTCCCGTTGGCGCGGGGAGCTGTATAGGTGTTTGCATATCGGCTCCGAAATCAAACCCCGATTAAGGAGCGGATATTGGCGATAGTTTTCAATCGAGCGGTTCCAACAGCAGCGGCGGGGTCCGCAGCCAGCGCGCCTCTCCGCGCCGCTCCTGCAACCTCATCGAATATTTACACGGAAACAACTGCCGATCCACGTTGCCGCGTTTTCTGATTTTTCACGAGTTTAAATCAACGAAATCACGGGAAAAGTGGATTGCATTTTGCAAAAAGAAACCACTAGCATTGCAATGTTGCTAAGATTGTGCAACTTCTTTTGTCTTGGAGGGAAAACCCGATTATCCATTAATAGTTTCTATTTTACTTGCTAAAAACTGTAAATTTAAGACAAAAATTACCATCTAAATTTCATAGTTTTTCACGATTTCCGCAATTTTATTGCAAAAGATGAAGTTGCACAATCTTAGCATCATTGCAATGCTAGTGGTTCCTTTTTGCAAAATGCAATCCAAGTGAACTGCTGATTCGACAATGGACCACTAGACAAGGTACGAATTTAAGCAATCTGATACATGTTTCTTAACCAAAATTTTACATTAAACACGGCTCACACAACGAAAATTACTAAATCCAACTCGTAACAAAAATATGAACGTTTTTATTACACATTGGTTACGAGGAATTTGAACTGCCCGCTCACAAGAAACTCAAAGCTCTACGTAAGTCAAATCTTGCACAACAACGATTTCAGCGAGCTTCTCAATCGAGCAATGTTCATTTTCCACCATGTGTTGTTCAAACTATAAGAAATTTTCTATAGCTGAGCCAAAGCGTCAAGATCGAGGTTGCCAGATTTTTATATCGCAGAGACTGTCATGATAACGTTTAGCGCGCAATGTGAATCACGTGGAGCATTGAGTTTTCATGAGCGGATGATTTGAATTCACTTCATTTCATTCAATTCATTTTATTTGAAAGAATCATTAAATATCTTCATAAGGTATTAATTTCGGTAATTTTCGTTGTGCGCATCGTGTTCTACTTAAAATTGTGGTCAAGAAACATGAATCAGAATGCTGAAATTCGTACCTTGTCTAGTGATCCATTAAGTTGTTAAAAAATGTGTCCAGCATGTTTCAATTTTACATATTACAAGAGTGGAACCACGAGGTCATAATATCACCAACTCATTTCGTGGATTAGAACCATGGGTCATGAATCTTAAATCTAAAGAAAGCAGGCTCAGGTATAAGAGAACTCAAAACTCATGTCTAAACACAACAAATAAACGGGGAAGTCGGAGAGCTTTTACACTAAAAAGCTAAATTCATCCCTCCAAATTCGGTGAGATCTGATACACATTTTTCCCTCGAGCAGTCGTGACATCCGAGAGTGCTACCACTATTCGAACGCGTGGGAACTCGTGTTGCCTACACGAAAATATGAAGGCAAATTGATAATGAGCTGAAGTGACCGCTACTCCTCATTCCCCGATGTGATCGTGGCGTCTGTGAGAGATGCCACTATTCGACCACTTGGGAGCTCGTATTGCCTACACTGAAAATTGAAGGCAAACCGATCGGAAGCTAAAGTCACCGTGGCGACGAAAGTTGGTGTGATATTGTGGTGTCTTTCTCGGTTACGTGTCCAAAGCAGTGGCGTGGCGTGCTTTGCGATGTATCGATTGTTATGCCATTTAAACCTATGGAAAATGATCGATAAATAGTGTGTTCGCAGCGAACATATTCATAATCGATTCTTTACCACGGGTTTAAATGGTAGGACAATCGATAAATCGCAATTCACGCCACGCCACCGGTCCAAAGAGGCATGCTTAGTGTTCCCATTAACTCGTGTTCCCACTAGCTATGGATGGGTAAACGTATCACAATGATGATTTCACGATAGCAGGAATATGCTAAAATGTGCAATACCTTAAAAATAAAAATGCACTGGTTTAAAACAAATTTCATTACTTCCTTTTTCCAGCTTTAGCACGAACTATTTTGATTCTGTACACGGTTATAGTGATTGACAAACGAGTCATTGAATCACAGGTATCAGCTCCTCCCGCGGGACTGTTGGAGGTCCACGCAAACATGGCGGCACTGCCAAATTGTGTCGGTTACGTAACCGACACTTGAAAATGTGAACTAAAAGATGATACACAAAATGAAACTTAGCCATTCTTGAGATACGAGGTGAAATTAATGCTGCCTTAAAAGTTTCCTAAACTTTGGGGACTCCCTGTTAGTTTAATAATATTAAATTGAGGGTTTTGTGTAGTGTGTAATTAGTGCTACAGACCTAAAAATCACTGATTTTTATAAAAATTAAAAGTTTTCAGTGTAGAAAAAGCCAACTTATTAGTGATAACTTATTGGTGGTCGAGAAGACTTCAGCGAACAGTGTGATGACATTTTTGAAACGACGAGATTAGCACTGCACTTAATACAACTGCAAAAATACGTTGCTAACTGTGGCGACATTCCTTCTAATGACTTTTCTCGCTTAAAAATAAACATTTCAGTTCAAAATGGTAATTTTGTTGAACATTGGAAACTCCTTTCGGCAAATATTGCCAAAGAATCCCTGATCAGTATTGCGCAAGTTGCTCTTTCCCTTCAAAATCGGAGTTGGCGACGCGTAACCGACCGGACATTTTCGGCCTTTAAAGTCTCATATTATTAAATACAATCATAATTTATCATACTTTTTAGCATTGATAAGTTCAGAGACATTATTCCTATTGATTTATCAACTTGGTTTTCAATCGTTTTGCTCTAAGTCGATTATAGCCCACGGTGACACGACTATTCATTTTATCGTGAAATCACCCACAAATGTTTTGTTCCAGAAACATACATTTGTTCTCCAAATACACCAATGGTTCTGCCAACATACCCATATTTTCCCTTAAGAATCCTTTCGGGATGACTGGGTGGTGACCCTCCCTTACCAGTGGAGGGAGCAGGTGGCTGAAGGCTCCCCTTCTCAGGAGAACAGGGGACTTGGGGGAAGGGGACCTCCTCCCAAGTAGGATGGAACATTGGAACTATACATGCTTATCGCTCCAATCATGTTCATATGTTAAGTAAACACACTTTTAAAATAAATTGCGAATTTCTGTCAAAATTTTAGCAACATTTGAATGCTCATACGGTATTTTTTGCCCGCACTGAAAAAAAAAGTTAGGGCTATGTGTATAGACACACTGTCAGTTCCGGTCGAGGCCGAGAGTTTCGGGTGCTGGGCCCGGAACTTTCGGCTTCTGAGCCCGGAATGCGGTCTTTGTAGCCTGTAAGTACGGTCTCACGGCCGGAGTTTTTTTTCTTTGGTCAGTATGCATATCGGTAGTGTTGCAAGATGTAACGGATGCAGAATCCAATTTTCCTCAGCCGTGGAGCTGACCCGGAGGCACACTCACACAGTGGGAGCGTTCGCTCGGAATTGTGAGATGCGAAGTCGGAGCAAATGACCCATAAATAGACGAATTACGATTCAGCGAGGAAGTTTGTTTGTTAAAAAGGGTTAAATGATGAGGGCAAGGGATTCCCCGGTGGCGCTCCTCCAATGGCGGAACCCGAAGTGCCCCCGTCCATACTTGAGATCTAGTGCATAAAATTGTCTAACAGTTCTTTCTCGTCTGTAAGCACCGGTGTTGCCCTCTGCTTCCGGAAATATTCCTCCCGTCCAAAATCTATGCAGTGCTCATCGGATCAGTAGCAAAGCGTGGGAGGGTCATACACTGACAGAGAAATCTCGGTGTGTTTACTAAGAAAAGGGTAAAATTACCAAGAATTCAGGGTTCTATTTGATCCCAGTTTTCTCTTGGTAAAATTACCATTTATGGAATTTACCGAGATATCTCGGTAAAATTATTGACTTTCTCGGTAATTTTACTGGACCTTGGTAAAAACGCCAATATTTTTTATCGACTATGGTAGAATTACCGAGATAAAATGGCAAAGTTACCGGGAATTGATTACCAATGAAAGTGGTATTCTTACCTGAGAAAAACCGTAAGAATGCCGGTTTTTAGGTAAGCTTACAGTCTGTCTAGGTAAAATTACCAATAATTGGTAAAAAAAGTGAGATGGTAAAGGTACCAACGGACCTTGGTAAAAACGCCGAGAATTTTTTTTCAGTGTAGGGAAGTCTTGAGCTCATTCTCTTCTTTAGATAACTTAATCAAGTTCATCAGCGGGGAGCCAACCCACATGAAGCTGAAGCTGAAACTGAGAAAAAGGTTTGAAGTTGTATTCCTACTTAAAGCTCAATGTAGAAAATAAACTTTAGCCCCTCTTTCCACACACTAATTTCGGAAAATATACGGCTAGTGGAACTCGAAAACATTCTTAACTGAATTTTTTCGAAAATGTTGGGTGGTGCCTCTCTGATAAACTCGGTCCAACTGATGGAATTGTATTTTTCCAGTTTTGAAATCAAGAGCAGAGGAAGGTGGGAGAAAAGACCAGAGAAGGATGAGGACATGGTGAGAATCATAAGGATATAAGAATATTTGAAAAGGAAATATGAGAAGGAAAAGAAGAAGAAGAAGAAGAAGAGGCCGAAGAAGAAGAAAAAGTAAAGGTAAGATGAAGAGGAGGAAGACAATTGGAAGGGAGAGAAAGGAGGAAAGGGACGAGAAGAAAAAATATTAGCAGGAGTAGTGAAGAAAGTGGAGGGTGGATGATGATAAGGAGGAGGGAGGGAAGTGGATGATAAGGAAAGGGAAAGCAGAGGGTAGATAATGGAGAGTAGGTGGAGGACAGTTGGGAAGAGGAGAGTCAGGTGGAAGAAAAGAAAGGAAAAGAAGAGGAGTGAGTAGTAGAACGCGAGGAATTAGGACAAGAGGAAGAATACATAAAGGGAAAAAGAGAGAGAGAAGGAGATGGAGAATGTAAATGAGAAGTGGAAGAAAAATATGTCGAAAGTAAGTAGGTGAAAGAAGAGGGCAGAGGAGAAGAGACACCACGTTTACAGACTTCAGCCTCTCTGTTTTTTCAATCTCAAGCGACATACCTGAAACGATGCACTCTGCGTAGAATATGTAGGCTCAATTCACATTGAAAATCACGTACTTAAGGGCAATTTCATGGTATGCACGACAATGTTATAAAAAGGCACGGTGTAGGTCAGGTCCATAGGCGAAGTTTCTTCAGGCCCATTCGTCCAATTTGTCACTATTCTGACGTAAGGGCATAGCTCGATTCCCACGTGAACCCTGTTTCACAAGTAAATCCATGCTTTTTAGAGCTCATGCGGCAATCGAGGTACGCCCTTACGTCAAAGGAGCGAGGAATGGACCCATCGTGACGCACTCTCTAGAAATAGCTGGAGGCAAAATATATACATGCATAATGAGTCGCTTTCACAGCGCTCTCTGGCACTCTGCGACGCCTACCCGCCACAAAACTCGATCCTCTCACAAGTCATCAGGGAGTTGGCACTCCCTCATCTCATCCATAACCCCCTGTCGCCAACCTTTCACCGGGCGTCCCCCTAGTTTCCTCCAGGAGGAACCCAATCAGGCATCTTTTTTAGTAGCCTCTCTTCCGCAAAATATATTATGGCGTTAAAATATGTCATAAATTGAGGCAAAATTTTACGTTAAATTTTGTTTTCAAAACCTACGAAGGAGAAATACCTGAAAGCTGAGAGTTCTTTAATTGGTGCGGTGCGAATGTATCATGATTATTCGATCCGGCAAGGGTGTGACGTAGCAACACTCCAATATGCTTCCCTGTCGAGTTGTATTTTTCGCCCGTTTTCGAATTGTGGCGGGCGGGGAAATGATTGCGAGCACGCCATGCCGGGCTGGAAAAAGCGCGAAACCGATCCGTTGCTACCTTTCCAGTCGTTGATACAACTTCATTTGCGCTGAAAATCGTCGGAAAAAGCAACCTTAAACGAGCAGGGGGGTAAACATCAGGGAGAGTGCGTGAGTGCGTTATAAGTAATATTTGAACGGCCCCAGTAACACTTGCAGCTTCCCTGTTGATTTGTACTTCCACCTATGGATGAATCAGAATCAGTGTTTGGCCAAATTGCGTGTTTGGTTTCTCTCTCAACTATACTAATGAAAGGCGCTGTCTCTCTGTCGCTAATGAAAGGTACTCTCTTTGGAGGTATTTCTACCAAACGGAACAACGTAGATGAAGGCATGAACCCTTAGACCTATAACACTGAAAAAAAATCTCGGTGTATTTACGAAGAAAAGGGTAAAATTACCAAGAATTCAGGGTTCTATCTGATCCCAGTTTTTTCTTGGTAAAATTACCATTTATGGAATTGGTTATTTTACAATACCTAGAATCTCGGTAAAATTATTGAACTTTCTCGGTAATTTTACTGGACCTTGGTAAAAACGCCAATATTTTTTATCGACTGTGGTAGAATTACCGAGATAAAATGGCAAAGTTACCGGGAATTGATTACCATTAAAAGTGGTATTCTTACCTGAAGAAAACAGTAAAAATACCGGTTTTTAGGTAAGCTTACCAGTCTGTCTTGGTAAAATTACCAATAATTGGTAAAAGAAGTGAGGTGGTAAAGGTACCAACAGACCTTGGTAAAAACGCCGAGAATTTTTTTTCAGTGTAAGGATGTATGCATAACAGGGCTTACTGGGCTCACGTCATAATGCACATAGTTCCGTTTGACGGAAATACGTCCATTTAACCTTGCATCACCCCGTATATACAACCCGAGTGAGCCAGCGGGGGATGAGGAGCCGCGGTTAAAAATCATGCCGGCGAAATATCATCGACGGGCTCCTCGGGGGGTTTCACGGGCAGCGAGCACGGGGGTAAATATTTAACCCTGCGGTCGTGCATGGATGCACCGGCGCGGGGGTGGGGGCGGCGTGGCGTGGGAACCGGATCCGGACATGGTTCTGACATCTATTACCGATTTGGGTCACCCGGGATCGGGAAGTGTCCGGGCCGGCTCTCGGATGCTCCATTAATGACGTTTTTCCGCCATCTTCCAGCGCGAATTAAGGCTCGTGGGCCTCTGACGCCCCTCGGTGCCCCCCGGTGCCCTTCGGCGCGGGGGTCGATGACGTCGGCCGGGATCGGGAATCGATCCGTGACCTCGTTGAGGCACCCGGCCACGTTTCGCGTCTCGTCCGCAAAAACGTCGTCCCTCTGACGTAACGCCGTATCTCTATTTCCACTTGAGCCCCTCCGGCAGATTATTGAAATGGACAAAGCGATAGACAAAAAAGACATTGAGAGTACGGGGAGAACTCATTAGTTGAAACTGCACTGGAAAAAAAAAAAAAAAAAAAAAAANAAAAAAAAAAAAAAAAAAAAAAAAAAAAAAAACACATTGGATCTAGAGTCCAGACTCTTAAAAACATCGACAGGAAAAAGTACTCTTGATTCAATCAGAATCTAGCTTAAATCAAAAACCAAGCCTCTTAATTTAAGCGGATTTCGTATTGGTTCAAGCAAAAATCCGATTGAATCAAGGGTATTTTTTCTTGTCAATGTTTTCAAGAGTCTGGACTCTAGATCCAATGTGTTTTTTTTTTTNTTTTTTTTTTTTTTTTTTTTTTTTTTTTCTTTCTTTTTTTTTCCAGTGCCGTACAAAGGGACTCTAGATAGGAAAAGAGAAGGGAGGGAAATATTTTTCTGTTTCTTGCTATCTTCACCCTTTTCTCTTTATTATTAGAGACCTTCTTCCGCTCCTTCTCCCTCTTTGTCTTTTATTTCTTCATGTATCTCTTTCATTTCATCTTCTATACCTTAAACCACTTCATCTTCTTCTTTACCTTCCTCTCAATCTTTTTCTTCATTTTCCTCCTATTCATCTTCTTTTTCTTCATCACATTTTCCCCTTCGTCTCCTTTCTGCTCCTTACTAGATTGTTAGTGCATCATCTTTTTCATTTTTGTATCACATTCTTTGGTTCTTACGACCTGGACCTGTCAGACTAGGGTCAACTTATAAAAATGGAACCAACCCGCCTCTCTCATGATCTGTAGTTTTTCCTGACGTGAACATTTACTTGAAAAAACACGGTCACAACTGGCAACGCCAAGAACCGAGAGCCGCGCAAGTTGGGCCGACAACTTAGCAACTCTTCTAATAGCATGGCAAATTAGCATTGCCGCTGAAACGGGGGCCGGAGTCGGGGGGCGCGGGAGGGTTTGAAAAACGCTTACAAAGAGAAATTTTAACGCAACTTTGCCCCCCGCGCGACCCTGCGCGGCGGCAGGTGTAATTTTCCGTCGACTTTTGCCCCAACTTCTTGGCTCTTCCCAGACTTTTTATAGCGACTTCCAGTAATTATCGCTCCCAGACTTTGAATTTTGGTGTTTCGCGCGACTTTGAAACTCTAAACGCCGGTTTTCGGTCCCATCTTCAGCCGCCGAGCCATTATAGAAACAAGGGAGGGCGTTGCAGTCTCACCTTTTGACCCCTCGAAGGAGTATTCTGCGGTTCAAAAGAAACATCAAACCCGACCATCGGAGATGAGTCTGATGAAATTCCAATTTAACTTCCTCCTCCTGAGTTAGAGAATGAAATTCGTGGGCGGAGGAAACTTTCTCTTAGGAGGAAGTACACAGGTAAAAATTCAAAAGCATTGTTGGATACATTTCCTCAAATGAGGCCGCCCACGATATCTTAGTCCGCCAATGTAAAATTTCTAGTAGAATAAAATTTTTGTTGATGAGTTAAGTGGAAAAATCTGATTTTGAGATTTTGACGTACGATGCTCTGTAAAGCGCTGCAAAACAAGTCGCGGGTGGCTTAGCTAATTTTTGTGCGAAGGTATAAAGTTACATTCAAATCCTGCGATTTCGTATCTCAGACATTCTTATTAATTTGATTTCTTGTGAATACATTTTTAGAACTGTGTACTTTAAACCTTTAACTACGTTTAGCTCGAAATTTTTAGGCTTTTTTTTCTCCCGTAATGTTTGTTTAACCCTCTACTGTGTTCTGATGACATCCATTAAGGAGAAAAAATGTCAGGTTCCTATTGATCACCTAATATTTTTGGCTCAGATTACCATAGAAACCGAACCTGGTTCTGCTACTTGAAATTCGGTTACCGTAACTGACAGGGTCGGACTGGCTCGCATCTGAGGGCGTAGACCCTTGGCTGATTCAAGGGCTGTAATGTGACATTTCCGGTAGGGCGTCTCCTACGTGGTGAGGGGTTCAGAAAATTTTGGCGAAACAGCACGAGTTTACGCTATTATCAGATTCAAAGTTAATTAATTGTACAGAGTAAAATTGCAAAATTGAACCCATCGAAGTAACCGACAGACTTCCGAAATTAAAGAAAACATAACTAAAGCTACTAGACGCATCCAAGCACCATTATTTCCAAAAGGACCGAGCCAGTGCTGCGCTTTACACAAGCTTAAGATGTGGGTCTGCAAATCCATCTTAAAAAAGAATCAGACAAGAACCCGAAGAAAGAAGAAAGAACGAGTATCAACACAGCCGAAGGTAGGAGAGATGTGTTCGGGCCTCTTTTTTAACTTTTCTTCCGAATCCGAACAACACCTCATTGACAGCATATTTCAGAGCATTGAGAACTCACGCTTCGCGTCGTCGCGCCTTCAATTTTTCAGATGCAGCACGCATGTCCATCAAGTACGAATAGTTGTATCTCTGCGCCGTCGTAAACGCACATTCTTTCCCTCGCTTTATTTCCATATTGAGTTTGTTTGCGTCTATCTTATTCGTAATGGTGATTCAAGCACTACGTGACTAAGACAGCCGAAGGTAGGAAAGATGTGTTCGGGCCTCTTTTTTAACTTTTCTTCCGAATCCGAACAACACTTCATTGACAGTGGCGTGGCGTCCATAGGTTCGCAGTGTTCGCCGAACACCCTAAAATATTTTGAAACAATTAATAAATTATGGCTAAGAATGTGGGAAGCAATACAGAATACACAATAGTAGATCGCTAATAAGTATCGGGCGCTTGGCTTCCGACAGCGGCATGTGGCGCGGCGGAGAGAGAAAATCCTGTGACGCGTGGTCCACACCGGCTACCGAACCTGGATGATCTGCGTACGGTGAGGAGAGAGAACCTGGGTGCAATGATGAAGGGGCAAGGGGTACACGAGAGAAGAGAGGCACCGGCGCGCGGCGCAGAGCGGAGCGTGAGCATTGGGTTCGGAGACGATTGCGGACCGCGCTCGCGGAGGGAACACAGCAGAGAGAAAAAGGAGGGGAAAAGAACGAGAGAGGAAAGCCGCTCATCAGTCCAGCTGTTTCCTATAGCAGTGGTCCGCAGGGGTTTGCGAACCGCCGAAGTTCCTCTATGCCGCGATTCGCCCTCCGCTTCCTCCCCTGCGCCTGCGGGCCGCATCTCCCAGTTTCCCAGTCTCCCTCTCCCACCTCTCTCTGCAGGTGCGTGTTGCGAAAATACGTTATCATTTAACAAAATAAATTACAGGAAAACGATCGGTAAAAAGAACAAAGTTTCAATGACAATTTACCGGCACAATTTTCACCAGAAAGGGTTAAAATCGTGTTCTTTCGGCTTCATTTTTTTAAAAGTTTCCGGGGGAGGCCCCCCAAACCCCCCTCTAAAGAAGGGGAGTGAACCTTTCTGACCCCCCCTCCCAAAGTTAACACTCCTACCGAACGCCTACCGGATATAGTCACGCCACGCCACTGTTCATTGACAGCATATATGAGAGCATTGAGAACTCACGCTTCGCGTCGTCGCGCCTTCAATTTTTCAGATGCAGCACGCATGGCCATCAAGTACGAATAGTTGTATCTCTGCGCCGTCGTAGACTCGCATTCTTTCCCTAGCTTTATTTCCATATTGTGTTCGTTTGCGTTTGTCTTATTTGTAGTGGAGATTCAAACTAGTAGCGTAGAGCAGAGTATTGCGAGTTCACGACTCACGCCATCGCGTCTTACATTTTTCAAATGTAATGGTGACATCCATCTTGCGCGAATCCTCACATCGCGTTTACACTTTAGATGCCTCTTATTTTTGAATTTCGAGATTAATGAAGGTTATGTTTGCCTGAGATATGCTATGGTATGTCCAAATCAATAGTCATTTTGAAAAGGAAGAAATATGTTTAAAGGTCTCTCAAGAGGTCTACAAAGGGTGCGTATGTCTAAAAATCGAAGAGACCTTCGCTTCTAAGGGAGTTACACAGAACGAATGAAGGAGGGGGATGATAAAGCGCCTGTATGTCGACAAAAAAGGTGAAAATTTCACAGAAAAGTATTTATGCTTCAAAAAGTAGTTCTTGGACCTCTGTTCACCACTATTATGAGTGAAAGCCCCTTTCTTCACTTCTAACTCTCTCTTCTTCCGTTCATTTAAGAAATTTTTAGCATATATTCTCGGTCGTAATTTTTTTTCTCTTCTTATTTTGCTATCTGTCAGAGAGGCGCGTCTTTGGCGCACCAAGGGGGCGTATCTGCCAATGGCAGATTGGCCTTATGGCCAGTCCGAGCCTGACGACTGATTACTTCGGTGTTCAATATAAACCGAAGTTCGCATTGGTTGTGCCAAACGTTTTGCTCCTTTTTGAATAGGCATCCCTAGGACCCGTGGCGTGGCGTGCTTCGCGATTTATCGATTGATCGGTCATTTAAACCTATGGAATAGGGTCGATGAACAGTGTGTTCGCAACGCACACCTTAATAATCGATTCTTTACCACAGCTTCAAACGGGGAAATATCGATAATCGACAATTTACGCCTTACCACTGCTTAGGACGTCTTTCCCGTAGACGGTCAAAAGTAAGCAAATTCCACTAATAATTAATCAATTAATAGGGTACACGATTTATCGTAATAGCGTGCGATTTGTCCATTGAATATTCCATCACATTTGGCTCAATACAGTCGATTTTGTTAGTAATAATTTTTAAAATCGATTGATGCACAAAGTCAATATTTCTTCCGGGATTTGACAACTCTCCTCATGAGTCATGAAGGAAGAACAATGTGACCAATGATGAACTAGGGGCTGTGACAAGTGGAGGGTGGCAAAGACTTGCATTGTCTATTATATCAAGCGGAGGAAAGGTCGATGCATAAGACGCAGAGTGCGATAAGACAGGTCTTGAACTCTTGAAGTTGTTCACGGCGTTTCTAGATTTCAGCATGATTTTGCATAGTTGGAAGTGATATTCGCATTCAAATTGCCGAATTGAAGGGGTACCAGCTTTTTCTTAGCTTCTTTCCCTGATGCTTCTTTTCTACCGCAGCGCAGCTTCTTCTCTTGAATCTCCTCTTTATGTTAGGATTCCTTCTCTTTTTCTCACCCTCCTTCCCTTCTTTTTTCTTCCCTTTCTCTATCTTTCTCTTATTTATACTCTGATATTCTTTCCTCCAGTTTCTGGCGCTCTCATGTGACATAACAAATCCTAAGACCCTTAACGCCCCCACCCCATGTGATGGCTGTCTTACACCGTCGATGCTTGTGTTCGATTCAAATTTATCTCTCACCATTTTTTGAGCGTTCACCTTATGTAACGTTCACTTTATGTAATGCCTGTGGACTTGTCTTTGAGGAACTAATATCTTTACTTTTTAAAACTCTGCAACGTACTTTTATTTAATGACTCTTTCAAGGATCGTTCAAATTTTTAGTCGTCGTAGTTCTAGAAAAGTTTTTGGGTACAAATTACCCCTTTACTAATAAACCCTATATTTTACTCTATGATGGCAAGACATTTCTTGTATATATGTATATGTTTCCTAGGTTAGGCTCCACGTTTAGTTCAACAGCGTCTTGTAGCGCTCTCTTCCGTCCGCGCAAAATCACTTTTACATATTGACGAGGTGCTACGGTGAACGCTCTCCAACCTCCTACGTGGAACCGCCGTCTTGTTTCTCCTTATAATACTATTTAGTGAAACATCATAGAGGTAAGGCTTTGTCTCCACGGGACGTTTTCATGGGATTTGTCCCAAGTTCGAATCGCAGGAATGAAACTTCTGGGATTTTTCCCAGTTACTGTCTCCACGGGACGGGGCTCATACAGTTCTGGGACTAGTTTGCGCGGGAAGATAAATTAGTTAAAGTCGAGTATTTAACCGGGATTAAAATAATAATTGCACTCAAATGACAATTAGACACATTTTTTAACGAAACAAACATTAACAATGTGGTAATGAATAAAATATCGCACGATTCGTTTTCACTTCTTCTTCTTCTCTCAGTGGATCCTAGGGGTACAAGTACCATACTTGGTACTGGGAAAAATATTGATTAACTCAATATTTTTCCCAACTTCGTAAGTGGGATTTTTCCCTGGGACAAATCTCGTGAAACGGCTCGTGGAGACAAGGCCTACCGCGTAAAAACGCATATGGACGTATTTATGCTAAAAAAAACTATGTGCATACAACAACGTTGGAACCGTCGTCTTGTTTTTATGCTTCCTCGGAACGCTCGAAAAATTAACCAATGATTTTCCAACTCGGAAGATGACCCGGTCAGGAGAAAACTGCTCTCGGGTAAGAAGCCAGTTAGCGGAGACGTTGACGGGCGGCAATCGGAGGCGGATTCTCCGCAGTCAAGCTTGGAGCTCCAATATCGGTTAATGGAATTTCCCTCGCAGACAAGCCCGGGGCCGGGTGGGTAGGGGGCGTCTAATCGCAGCGAGATGCCCCAAGATGGGCTATGATCCGCGGAAACCCGGTCAAATATTAACGGGGGCCTCCGCTCCGGTNGGGGGGGGGGGGGGGGGGGGGCGCACACCGCGATGCACCGGTCCAAGGTTCTCGGCTAATCCTATCCAAGTCGGCCAGTTCCTCCGTATCCGATCCGATATTGGAGATATCTATACCGTCCCCGCATCTCGCTGGTTTCTTAGGGGGATCGATAGCTCAGGGTGTGATGCACATTTTTCCCGCTCGCCTAGAGAAAGGGGGTGGAGAGGTAAACATCAGAAGGAATCGAAAATTGCGTACAGCGTGATATGAAAATAATTCATAGGAAAAATTATAGACAACACTGGAAAAAAAAAAACACATTGGATCAAGAGTCCAGACTCTTGAGCATTGACAAGAAAAAGGACTCTTGATTCAATCGGATTTTTGCTTCAATCGAAAGGAAATCCGCTTAAATTAAGAGGCTTGGTTCTTGATTTAAGCTAGATTCTGATTGAATCAAGAGTACTTTTCCTTGTCGGTGTTTTTAAGAGTCTGGACTCTAGATCCAATGTGTTTTTTTTTCCCAAAGCAGGGTGTGATACACATTTTTCCCGGTCGCCTAGAGAAAAGGGGCTGGAGAGGTAAACAGAAGGAATCCAAAATTGCGCACAGCGTGATATGGAAATAATTCATAGGAAAAATTATAGAAAAGGAAGTAGGATCGGTGGCGATTCTGGAAAGGCGGAAGCGCTGTTTTTGTTTCATATTAATCCACTGAAAAAATCGATTTTGGGCGCAACAAGGTGACTCACCAATATAATCGATTGTTTTGGAGGTAAAATTATTCGAAGAAATTGCGACCGATTTTTACCTTATCACAGGCATTATTATTTTGGAGAACGAGTTGATAGTTGGATCACATTTAGCAGAAAGGAACCAGCGCGATCAAGGTGTTTTCGAAATTGCGCAACTTTTTCTAATCTTGTAAAAATACTTATTATGTGTACGGTTTTAAAATGTACGCAATTATTTCCCTTTAAAATTTACAATTTTTGGGGGGAAGTAAAAACTATTTGCTATTCTGTGGGATTTTTAAGACAATTATGAAAAAACAATATTTTTACAACACTGTAGTCGCGCTGGTTCTTTTCGCTAAATGCGATCAAGTTGATCAATGCATCAACAACTTGTGGATTTCAGGACTTTAATAATTTTCTTTTTTTTAAAAAAAAGAAAAAAAGCGAGATACTTGCGAAGGCTATTCTTTTGCACGACAAAACATTGCTTTCATTCATTTAATGCATTTAGATGAAGGAAAAAGCAAACGGTGTTGCCAACTTCTAAGAATCGTATACCTGTATACAGCGTTTTTCCTTAGCGCAGCAACGCACGGTCGCACGTGCTCTTCGATGTCATTATCGACTAGTCCGCGCTGAAGCATTCAAGTGAAGTCTTGTTAAGGTGTATTTTTGATCCCTCTGAAAAAATAGTCGTGGTCGTATTTTAACGTCAAGACTCAAGAGGCTCGTTCAGAAGACAGGTCTATTTTTAAGCGACATGGTCTCTTGATATTTAGGAAAGCGTATCTATTTTTGCCGAGCAGGAAGGGTCCGGTGAACAGGGCACCGATCATTTTTTCCAAGATTCCTCCAAAATGCTTTCGGTGTCGAGACGGAACCAAAACTACCCAAACCCTTCTCCAAAGACTGAGGAATGAAAATCTTGAAGCAACGCATAAGGAACTGCGTTTATTGATCGAGTTGTTTTCAAATCATTTAAAGTCATACGCAC
>NW_017547189.1:1278135-1294623 GCF_001854935.1 Bemisia tabaci
GCTTAAATCAAAAGGAAATTCGCTCAAATTAAGAGGCTTGGTTCTTGATTTAAGCAAAAATCCGATTGAATCAAGAGTATTTTTTCTTGTCGATGTTTTTAAGAGTCTGGACTCTAGATCCAATGTGTGTATGTTTTTTTTCCAGTGTAGCAGAAACAAATCTACCATCCTTCAAATGCTGAGAACGAGGAGCTTTAATTTCAGGATTTAATATTGAATACAGAAGAATAAGTTTATGCCGTTATTTTCATCAGCATTTTGCTGATGAGTCTTTTAACAGTTTACAAATATACATAAATGAGTATATGACCAGAATAATATTTTATATTAGTTATTTATCCACTCGTGTATTATTATCTGAAAACGTGAAACTATACCACGATTTCAATACGATGAATAAATATGATTTAATTGGACTCAGATTTTACCTATAAAAACATTTGTTTTATTCATTTGACCTCCTCTTTAAAACCAGGAAAATCAAATTCTATGAATGGTATTATCTTTCCTCGTCTAATCTTCTTGCTAAATATGAACCATGTATTATGCATTTTTTCCGTCGAAGTGATGAGTAGGCAAAAATAGTCCTCACGTTAAAATAGTGGTGTCCTCAGAGAGACCCCTTTACGCACCGCAGACCGCAGTAAAATAGATATCGGCATGTTAAAATAATTACTCATATCTAACTTTTCAGTTTCGTAAACTTGTTTGGAAAATAATATCCGCACAATATTTATCATCACTTTTCCTCTCCAAAATATAATGCAAAAAGACTCATTCGTGTTGGCATCAAAAATCTTGGCCCAAAAGGCAAAACCGTCATCGTCAATAATACTCATTTCGTTTTCTAATTTTTTTACAGAATTTGTAAGATTTCAAATCAAGAATGTACCGGTCGTCAGGTAGTGATTCAATGCAAGTGCAGTCCTGAGCAAATTGGCTAAAGGCGGGCTGAAGCAATCCATGAAAGTGAAATCGATCTGTTCTGCAAGATGATTTTCCAGTCCATCCCCGAGACTCCAGCCCAACAACGTTGGCTAATGAGGGATGACCATCCTCAAGTTACAGTAGTGCCAAATCGTCACCCCATTGGCGCAAGGGCGTACCTCAATTTCCATGTGAACCATGTTCCACAAATAAATCCATGCTTTCGAGGACTCAAGTGTAAATAGAAGTTCCCTCTAACGTTAGAGAATCAAAACAGACTCGTAAGAATAATGTCGTGCTGTAACGTGCCGTGGACGAGATGAGGAAGGGAGCATTTAAATATACTTCCACATTCAAATTTTATGTAGAATACGGTGAAAATATCGACGCTGTGTAAGTCTGCAACCTCGCATCTCGGTTTGTGACGTTGCAGACTGCCGGCCACACTTTATTTTTTAAGTAGAAAACTACTCTACGGCAATTCTCAAAACTTGCCTGGATGTTTCCTTTCTGTACGTAGTCAACTCTGCAAGAACTTGCAGGAATATTTTATGAAATATTTCCCTGATTTATCCATGCAATATTTTAACAATGTAAATCTAGACAGGAATAATAGAAAATGAGAACCTCTGTTTTTTTCTCAACATTTTTGACGTTGGTTTTTGTTTTCCCTTGCAAATCCCCAAAGTCTAAATTGGACGTACTTCTGTCAAATGGAACTATGTGCATCAGGGCGCGAGCCCTACTATGTATATATCCTGATGGGTCTCAGTTCTCATGCCTTAATGCACATAGTTCCGTTTGGCAGAAATACGTCCAATTGTGCGACTGAACTCTGTTCTTGTTCTTTCGTCCGTATTAATGCACAATAAACATGAAAACTTCCAAAAAATTATGAAAAAACGAACATAAATGTGGTTTAATAATTTCAACTTCCGCCGCCGCGTCAACCGCACTGTGTTTGTTGCAGTGCGTGAAGTATTCCTGCAGTCTTGTAGGCGCTATGCCTTTCACACCGACCGCTGCTATATCCGCACTATGTTTAACGCAATGCGTGAAGTATTCATGCAGTCTTGTAGGCGCGATGCATTTCACGTCGCCGACCACTGCTAACCGCACTGTGTCTGACGCAATGCGTGAAGTATTCATGTAGTCTTGTAGGCGCTAATATGTGTTACATGCCGACCGCCGCGCCGTAAGCTCCTCCTTTTCATCTCAAGTCCTCGACATCATTAGTCTCTGCGCCGCGCCGTTTCAGACCAAATTGCGTGTTTGGTTTCTCTTTTAACAAGACTAATTAAAGGTGCTGCCTCCTGTATCACCGAAAGACGGCAAAATTAGAAATTACTATACTCTCAGGAAATGAGAGATTTTGTCGCCTTTTCTCGTATGTAATTTTTCTTTCTGAATCCGATTTTTTTTATTACCTACATTTAAAAAAATTTCAAACTTTGCCGCCCCTCCTAAATTTGCCGCAATGGGCCGCGGCCCATGTGGCCACCCCCTAAATCCGGCCCTGTATGTGACGAGAACGTTAAAGATCTCTCTCATAAAGCCATTTTCGATGATAGTAAGTGTTAGTGACACAAAAAAGGCAGACACAATAAAAACCCCACCTCGATAATCGAGGAAACGGTCCCGCTCGTCCCCATTCATATGCAAAACGCGGGGTTCCCCCCAAAATTCCGGCAATCCCCGTAATAAATTGCTCCAATTTCCAGAAATGCGCTCAAGACGGTCACAAGAAAAAGAAAATCCGCATGATTTATCGAGAGCTAAGGCTGATCCCCCTCCTTCCCCGCCGGTGCCCCTAAGCTTTCCCGTATTATTTATATCCCTCTCCCACCCCTTGATGGGTACCCCCTACCCCCGTAGGAAGAATCTGTTTCGACAGCCTCGGTTCGCTACATCCTATCTTATTCCCATTAACATCGGTACTGCTCGTCGTGGATCGTCGATTATCGAATCGATATAGATTGATCTCGATCGATAAGTTCCTATTCTAGCGATATTATCTATCGACGAAGGGCATTCGATACGCAGTATCGCTGGTATCTCTAAGGGTCGTCCCTTTTACGAGCGTACTTGGCTTCGAGCGAAGTGGGATCCGCGGGTGCGAAATAAGCCTCCATTCGATAATTTATACAAGACGTGCGTCAAACTGATGTTTACTTTGCGCCCCACTTTAAAAGAAATGTATGCCATCTAGTCTACCACTCCCCGCCAACCCGCGCTCCTCTCTCATTCAATTTTCTAATCATTGATTTGTTGGTGGAGCCGGTTATGGGATTGATTTATCACGCATCCTCATGGTTTATTTATGTAATACATTTTTCAAGTAGTCATTTTTTCCTTCGACCCATTGCAGCTCTCCCCCCTGATCTGACGGGGTGGGGCTGTAGCTTTCAAAAACTGATCACTGCTCCAGAGAGAAAATACAGATTCAAACGGTGTCTTACAGATAAATACGCGCAATTTTTTATCTCCTGTTTTATTCGTTTCGAGACGCGTCGGAGTAAAAGTAATTTTTTGACGGAGTAGAGATGAGGGCGTTGCTTTTTTATCCAGTCTATCAATCTCGTCCTTCAAGGGAGGAAAAAAGTGTCGATCGAATTATTGTATTCATTGGAGACAATTTTGCTGTGCGATATTGAACACACAATAAAGTGAAACGTAAATAAATAAATATAAGAAAATAAAATGGAATAGATAATAAAGGACAGGTTTATTCGCGTGCTCACCGTTAATTTTTCAACGAAGACTATGAAACAATCCGGAGAATAAAACAATATTTTTTTTTTTTTAAACCAATTGTCTCAAATCGGTTTGAGGGTTGGAAATTAAATGCGAAGACAATAATTGTAGAAACTGTATCAATCGACCCGTTCTAAATCTCAAAGCTGTGGAGGAGCAGCCAGCAGCATGCTGGGGAAGGACGACTTCGGATATTCAAATATTGGAAAATTTATGCTGATGAAATATTATTTTATTTTTAAGGAAACATATACATAGTTTTCCTTGATATTTTCAGACACTTTAGGTCAAAGCGCAAATAAAATTCCTTGTAAAATTTAAAGAAAAATACAGGTTTCCTAGAAAAGTCATGTTTTCTCATAGGGATTATGGCAATGAGTCTGAATGCTGATAAGATGTTTCTCCTCCCTCAGCACAACAGAGTATACCTCTACTGTGCTAAGCAAGAACGCCGTAAATCCATCAAGATTTTCCCTCGTTTTTTGGAACTTAACACTTTATAAATTATACACTATTCAACCCATGCACTTCAAATTTTCAGGTTAAGTTCTAGGTAGTATTTGCGAAAGAATTCTGTAAAAACATTGCCCCGAGCTATACAAGTTTTTCTAACATTCTACTTTGTTTCCGAAAAATGTAAAATGGCGTTTACGACGTTTTTGCGTTGCACGGCAATCTTTGCTTTTATACTGCGAGCACAGGGAGTCAACCTACCAGAGTGATTTTTTTTCAAGATTCATAAATAATGCCACTCCCCGTCTTTCAACGATGCAACTTCCCCGTTCGAGGACCTCGCCTACCTGCGCACGTAGCGCAGCGCCTCGGAGCAGCGAAAAACGTGCCCCGGACAAAGAAAATTGAGCTAACACATTTGATAAGGAGCGAATTAAAAGGAAACTCACTTTTGCGCGGTCATTGTTCTGTCAACGAGCCGGGATCATCCGTCCGAATCGATGAGCGCCCTTAAACCGCGTGAAAAATATCGAAACCTCGACAATCGATGTGCGCTTATGCATTCCTTGAATAATATCGAGCGACGATAATTGCTTCAACTTTGATTGGAGACCTCGTTGTCGAATGGTGTGAAAGCGGGGCGTTTTCGGTCGGGTTTTCGGGTGGAATTCTCGGCAATTTGGTCGATCTGATCGAGGCTGAAAGGTAAGGCGCGCATAAAGGAAACCCGCGAATAAACGGGTCAAGAGACACCCCCTCCTCCCTTATTCACCCTCGGCACCGAGTTTTTAAACCCTTCGCCGCCGCCCCCCGCCCCCCGCGCTTCGACGGCGGAATGTTCCCTGTTGAATATTTGGAGGAGTAATAACAGAGCTTGCATTGTGCTTCCCCGGTTGCTTTGTGCCGGGGAGTTGGCGTTTCAGAGTCTGAAGTTTGTCGGCTTTGCGACGGTGAGCGCGGAAGGGAATAGGGGATGGGATGACTTTCTCTTGGGTTCATATGTCTATCCTGTGTAAGACAGTGGATGTAAGAATACATATAATTTGGATTGCATTTTTCAAAAAGAAACCAGGAGCATTGCAATGTTGCTAAAATTGTGTGTCCTCTTTTGTCTCGGAGGAAAAACCTGACTATCCATTAACAGTTTCCATTTCACTCGCTGAAAACTAAATTTAAGACAAAAATTATCATGTAAATTTCATATTTTTTCATGGTTTCAGTAATTTTATTGGAAAGGATGAAGTTGCACAATCTAAGCACCATTGCAATGCTTCTGGTTCCTTTTTGCAAAATGCAATCCATTTGACACATTTTGCAGCGGTTTTCTCTCTCGATAGACGTGGATACACATTTTTACGAGGTAGCCCGACTGATTTAGTGATCACGGCATGCATTCGACATAATATCAAACTCTTGGTTCAAACCGAAAAAAACTAAAATAACCTCATATGCTAATTGTTTATGAGTCAATTGTGTTAGTTTATTAAAATTTAGTCATTGACCGGTCATAAATCAATTAAAGACTCAGTAAATACGAGAACTTCCGATTGTAGGAAAAACTTGGATGCATTTTTCCACCATGGTTCTAAGGGCGCAATTGAGCGCGGAATGACAGGCTTCAGAAAGAAGGTTCTGCGTTTGTTTACATTTGAACCAAGGGTTTGATATTTTATGGAATGACGTAGGCACTAAATCAAGCTATGGTAGCAGGAGTAAAACAAGAGGAAAAATGGGAAACGAGGCTAAAATACAACATTAAAACACCCGAGAGTCGAGACGTCCCGATTCAAAGCTGTGTCATTTTCAGCCTAATACAGTGAAAAGTTTAAAATATCGATGAGAAGGTCTGAGGCCTGCATGTTGGTGGCCAAGATCCGGGGAAAAAAAAAACCAGCATGTGTTTTTTTTCTTGTTTCTCTTACGCAATTCTGATCAACCAATGAGAGAGATAATTCAAATTTCAGTTTATAAAACAGCATTGTATTGAACAACAACATAAAAACGACTTGCTCTGAGCACATTGCAATTGTTGTACAACATTATTTTGCTTCAGTGGTCCCTAAATTTTGCGCGTGAAAATGAGCTCCGCCCCCACAACACCAAACAACTTCGAACGAAACGCGATTGTTGCTTGTTTTCCCAACATTTTGCGAGTGTTGCCTCCGGAAAAAATACGACTAACCCAAAGACATAAAGACGGAGCACTAAAAGCAAAAAATGAAGCTTCTAGAGCTTCTTTTCAATCACCTCTACTATTGGCTAGAGGATTGGCGGCGAAATCGGGACAAGTTTGAATTCAAATGTAGGGCGGGAACTAATAAATAAAATTGCGGAAACAAAGTATTTTAGGTTGATTTTTGCCCAAATTCAGGTACACACTCATATTTTTTTAACTTTAGGTTAGTTTTAGTCCGTCGTCGACCGATTAATTTCATTTGGGAGTAACGTTGATCTAGAACTGTAACGGCCTGTTTGAACCTGCAGAACCACCATGAGCAGAAGAAAAACTAACTTTATCTGAGATTACTGCCTGTTACCGAGCAAAAGTAGGTGTATTATATTAGGACGCAGACCGAACTTTCTTAGTATATTCGTTTTAGGAATTTAAAATACGTTTCAAAGAAGAAATGTGCAAAAATCAAGAGGACAAGTTCAAATCAAATTTCCGTTTGCCGCCATGAATTCCCGCGCTCATTCACACACTCACACAAGCGCGCAGCGCCGAACCTAGCTTCACTTTTTCCCCGTGCTTTTAGATACGAGCGCTCCGTCTTTATGTCTTTGGACTAACCCCACCAGATTCCACCGGTTGTTGCTTTCGTGCAAACGTGTTCGCTATTTTTTTCCGAAACGGAGAAAAGTTCGAGCCGACGACTCCAGGAGTGAGCCAGGAACTGAATTGGGGCTCCCGAGCAAGGGGCAAGGGTACGCCGTCCCCAGCGGGCGATGCTTCTTACTTACTTGTTGTCTATCTGTAATCTGTTCCTTTGGAGTTGGGTCCCTGCTGACCCATCCGGCATCGCATTCGACCGCTGCAGCAATATTATGTCCCCGCTATGGACTCCCTTCAGTATCTCTTACTTCGACAAACCAACGACCAACGGCCGCAAGAATTCCGGTCTCTCGTGCCCTCCTGAGACACAGTCCGGCTTCACCTATTTGTTCGTCGGCAAGGTTGTCGTCTCGGCTTGTTTCATGAGCGTGTAGTTATTAAAGCTGATCTCTGAGACAATCTAGAAAAACAGATTTACGGAAGTTTTTCGGCCTTGTATTGGAGGACAGCGAAGTAAAACATGTTGATTGGAGACCTCGTCGTCACATGCTACTAGACCGAGCCATTCGCGTTTTGGGGGGGGGTGGAATTCCTGGAAGTTTGTTCAATAGTTTGTTGTACCTACATTACATACAAAACCTGATTTCCAGTTCCTGGAAAATAAGGTTGTCGGTTAGTAAAATAAATAAAAAGGTTGTCGTTTCGGCTCGTTTCATGAGCGTGTAGTTATTAAAGCTGATCTCTGAGACAATCTAAAAAAACAGCTTTACGGAAGTTTTTCGACCTTGTATTGGAGGACAGAGAAATAAAACATTTTGATTGGAGACCTCGTCGTCACATGCTATGAGATCGAGCCCTTTTCGGTCGTGTTTTGGGGGGTGGAATTCCTGGGAGTTTTTCAATTCAATTAGAGTGCCTACATTACATACAAAACCTGATTTCCAGTTCCTGAAAAATAAGTGCCCGTGGGCACGGTGCGCTATTCAGTGTGCTAAAATGAAGGAAAATAGGACGAAAGGAAAGAAAATCTTCCTTTTCTCTCTCTCCTTCTTCTTCGTCTTCCTCTACTTCTCCTCCTTTATCTATTTTTCCTCTTTCTTCTCTCTTCTCTCTTCCTCTGCTCTTTCTTATAATTATTTGTCTTGTTTTCCTCATTCTCCTGCGTTTTTGTCATGCCCCGTTTATTCTTCGCTACTCTGTCGAGGGGGTGTATCTCTATTTCCAGATGAGCCCCAAAAAGCCTTGAGTTTTACGGAGAACAGGGCTCACATAGTTATTGAGATACGCCCTTAGGAGTGACGTATTGGAGGAACGGGTGATTTTCTTGTAATTTCACCTTCAAAAATGTATTTAGTAAGATGCATAGCGACAGTGCAATTGACCCGCTTATTTTATTGTGTTATGGGGTAGCCAGTGAAATGGATTAAAGATTAACTTACATTGAATTTTTTATTTAAACTTACATTTAAGTTAGTAGTATTAGTTGTATCAAATGGATTGCATTTAGTAAAAAAGAACCAGCGGGATTACAGTGTTGTATATATATGATGCTACTTTATAATTAGTCTAAAAATCTCCCAAAATAGCGAACAGTTTTTTCTTGCCAACAAAAAAAATTGTTAATTTTAAATACAATAATTGTGTAAATTTAGCTAGTGTATGTATAGTAAGTACTTTTCGAAGAAAATGAGAAGTTGCACAAGTTTGAGAACACTGTAATTGCGCTGGTTCCTTTTTGCTGAATGCGATCAAAATAGACGCTGTATTAAGTTAGTTAAAGTAATTAATGTAAGTTAATCTTCATTTTAATCTATAGCACTTGCTTAAGAATAACGCAATAAATTACGTAACGTGCTTCCACCATAATATTATACGTTAATACATGGAAAAAATATCTATTAAGCTACACAAATGATTCGAATCAGCAGCGATACCCTGTGAGTAGTCTTGCCATAAGACTTTCCTCTCGGCCTAGTGCCAGCGAACCAAAAACGGAGAAAGAAATTTAACTTTCAAGCGGCAACGCAGCATAGCTTAAAGAGTTTCCGTCTGGTATTTAATGACGTATACGGTACAGTTTCCTAATTGTTACGGATTTCGCGAGTCGCAGAGTTGGGTGCCGGTGTTGCCGCTGCTCCGGGAAATCGAGGAGTTTCCAACGGAGAGAAGGCGGATTTTGGGGACGGAGCGACAGGGCGGGCGGATGGCGACTCAAGCGAAGGCTAATTATCGAGTCGAAACTTTAAGTGGCACTTGAGTGTGCAATCCGCCTGTCTTGCGACTTCACCGTCGGCGGAGACTCTTCGTTCCGGCCAGCGCGCCAGTTCCTGAGTCCCGGATTTCGCCTCGGAACCAGGAACTTGGACATGGAATTTCGGAGGAATGCATTTCATACAGGCTCAAAGTTGCAAAAATTCGGCTCGAGGACTTTTCACGAAAGTCACGGGTGCTAATATGGGGGTTTTTTATTCCAAAATTCAAAATGTTTTGAAAATGTTTTTGGTTTGATAAAATCTACTTTTCTTGCTTTGAGACTTTAAGTCCCGGATTTTGCCTGGGAACTAGAAGCTTGAGCATGGAATTTCGGAAAAATGCATTGTATACAGGCTCAAAGTTGCAAAAATACGGTTCGAAAACTTTTCACAAAAGTTATG
This sequence comes from Bemisia tabaci, assembly GCF_001854935.1. Taxonomy (NCBI): domain Eukaryota; kingdom Metazoa; phylum Arthropoda; class Insecta; order Hemiptera; family Aleyrodidae; genus Bemisia; species Bemisia tabaci. Next base: position 1,287,697 of record NW_017547189.1, read on the forward strand.
GGTGCCCATGTGGGTTTTTTTTTACTCCAAAATTCAAAATGTTTTGAAAATGTTTTGGTCTGATAAAATCTGCTTTTATTGCTTTAAGACCCTAGCTCAATTTTGATGACCTCAATGATGATGAACCTAGCTCAATTTTGAAAGCACCGATTGTTTTACATACATTGAATAGAGGAAAAACAGTGTTGCCAGTTTTCAAAAATCGCCACCGAAGAAGATTCAAACATGAACTCCAAATACTGTCCTCGTCTTGGGATTAAATTTAAAAACTGAGGCACAGTTTTAAGGTGAAAAATATTAAAAAAAATTAAAAAAAACGTTAGAAAATGAGTAAAAAGTTTGATTTCCTACGTGGAAGCCTCTTTGCGCGTTTAACATAATTCCCAAATTTTGAGAGCACGAAAGTATCTAGTGGGGACATGTACTTTTTATTTCCTTTTTCCTGCAGACATGAAGTACCATTGCAGCAATGAGGGCAGAGGCATTTTAGAAGCTCTCCTCTCATGTGGTCAGTCTACTTAGCAGCTTTAATTGAGTCGATGGATTCTTTTTTGGTCTCCGAGGCGTATTGAATTCGAGAGCCAATCTCGCCTCACTACTGCGGGTGGACTCGGGCAAAACAAAGCTCTCAGGTTCCAGCCGTGACATCGACTGCAGTCTCTGCAGAAGTCAGCTAATTGAGTCCTCAGCAGCGTTGTCAGAATGGGCCTGTTGCAAACTTTTGCTAGAGGAAAAATAAGAGTTGTTTCTTATAGATAATGCCTCGAAAATCACGATGAGTGCATCGGCAAAGTCTGAAATGCACTCATAACTTCACAGTCTGCGTAAGAAATTTGCGGTTTTTTGAGCTTCCCGCTTCAAAAGCGATACTACGGCACAGGTGAACATTTTGTTAGAGGAGTCGTTCCATCGTCGGCAATACTCATCATGGCCGACGCCAATCCGCCAAAACACGTGTGATGGGACGAGATAATACCTGAACTGGATTAGACCAGATAACAATCGGCGTGTTTTAACGTTCATGTTTTCCACGCCCGCATTGATTGACCTTGAACTCTCCTCGAATTACGCGCAAAACTGCGCGCAAGTGTCGGCCATGATGAATATCGCCGACGATGGAGCGACTCCTCTAACAACATGTTCACCTGTGCCGTAGTATCGTTTTTGAAGCGGGAAGCTTAAAAAAACGCAAATTTCTTACGCAGATTGTGAAGTTATGAGTGCATTTCAGACTTTGCCAATGCGCTCATCGTGATTTTTGAGGCATTATCTATAAGAAACAACTCTTATTTTTGCTCTAGCAAAAGTTTGCAACAGGCCCATTATCGCTTATTTCCTGAGACATACGCTTTTTCTCCGGGGTTTTCAAAGTACATTGGAAATCGGATATTACGACTTCGGTTATAACGCCATATCGGTCATATCGACGTGCGATTTAGTCGTACCCGGGATTGACTCCCCATTGACTCAATGTATTTTTGCGACGGTTATAACGATAATCGGGTATAACAACCAAATTAGGCCGGTCCCTAGAGGGTCGTTGTATCCGATTTTCACTGTAGAATTAAGGTAGTGAAGTAAAGTCAAGTATTTTTAAAGCACGAATTCCATTTTCTCTTTTCGAGAAGTGTCCAACTTCAAGATTAAGGAGCTTTCATTTGGCAACCATTAACGGACCAAGAAGTTACTTTTTTAGCTACGCCGATCTTGTTGGGACCTGAGTACCGTACGCTGAAAACATTTTTCATTCATTCAAACTTTCGGCAATATTCATTGTTTTTTTTCTCGGTTTTTTGGACTGGTTTCCGGATTTAGGCGCTTTTTGAAAGGTGGAAGTGGGTGGTTGAAATAGACAAAGGAGGTACGTAATATACTAATAAGTAACAGTAATTCACGAAGGGTCCCCCACTTATGGTCTACAACCAGTGGGGTGGCGTGCTTTGCGATATATCAATTGATTTGCCATTTAAATCTATGGGAAAGGATCGATAGACAAGTTGTTCACAGCGAACACCTTAATAATCGATTCTTTTCCATAGCTTCAAATGGAGAAATATCGATAATCGATCATTCACGCCTCACCACTGTCTACAACAGCCACCCGTTTCAACCAATACTATCATTCCATTTTCACTTCGTCTTCTTTGTCCCTAATTTTGTTCATCAATATCAAAAATCAGCCCGCAGGATCTTCAAGATATATTTGGACATGTTTAAGCCAAAAGGAACTATGTCTCACGCAATCCCTATGCACATAGCTCCTTTTGACATAAATACGTTCATTTGTCTCTACGGAAAAATGTATCACCATCTCAACTATAATCCTGGATGAACTTGTCGCTTGTTATAAGAATAGTTTCACCAGCCAGAGGGTACGGTTGAGCCAAAATTTGTGTACTTTGGGACTTGTTTTTCACAGAATTCCTTCTGAAATGCTATGAAAAACTTAACCTGAAAAGTTGAGGTGCATAGGTAAAAAAGTTTTTATTTTGTAAAGTGTTAAGTTCCACAAAACGTGGGAAAATCTTTATGGATTTACGGCGTTCTTGCTTAGCACGGCAGTGCGGTTGGATTAACTATACCACCGGCCGGTGCCTACACACTTCTAACTAGTGCAACTACTATTATGCCTGGCGCCAAAATCAGCTGGAACTTTAGTTGAGGTAGTCATACTTTTTTTCGGTGTATCTCTTCTTTCTCCTAGATTTTTACATGGGAATCAACGAAAAGCGCCTCAAGTTTGAGCTAGAGTCCCTATATAGGGAGAGTATGGATAGGTCGAATTATGTAGCTCTGAGGGCCCAAAAGGGTAGGTAACCTTTGAAAACGAAAAATGTCACTATCAATCTTTAGACTCTAATATCAAACGAAAATGGACAAGAAAATTCATACGTAAGTATTCTTCCGCAAAAATGAGTAAGTTTATACAAAAACCAAGTCAAATACGTGCTTTACCGACGACCATTCCCGACAATTGTGATTATAAATTACTCTGGATAATTTGAATTCATAGATTGCCTACTCTTTTGGGGTCTAAGAGCTCCATCACCTAATCTCAAAATTTTCGACATGTCCATACTCTCCCTATATATGTGCTCTAGTTTAAGCTTGAAGTTTATTATCTTAACCTTCTATCAATCACCTTGAGTTTGGTTCAAAATTATTTCAATCCATTTCCGATCAAGGCGTCCAGCTTGATTCTACAACAGGGCGGGGGATGATGGGAAAGGTCTCCTGGCGGGAGCGGAGAATTTTGCGATGGACGCGGATCGACAACGGTGGTGCGGGCATCGGATGGAGATCTGCGGTAACGACCGTCCGGTAAACTGTCGTCGTTTCCTTGATTGGAGCCCATTCAGAGGCTTTTTCGTTTTCCTCTCGGTCCCGGTGCCCGGTGCCAGCCCCCGTCCGTTCCGGCTCCGTCTCCCGTCGCGGTAAGCCGATTTTCTCCGGGAACTTTCCACGTTTGTGACGCAGCGCGTTCCACCACCGCAGCCACCCGCCGCGCCCGAATTAGGGCTCCGATTTTCTTATCAAGACCCGTGATTCCAGCTCCGGGCTCCGTGTCTACAGACCTCCTTAATGTTGAGTTCTCGTGTGGCGCATACGGGCAATCCTACGAAAACTGTCCAATGGAGATGTTGCATGTGTGAGGAATTTGCGATTTGACTGTTAATTCTTGTGTAAAAGTTCGCGAGAAACACGATGATGCCACTGGTTTTCTCTGAAATCAACTCCCAAGCTCAAAAAAAGCTCTCAAGTTGAGGCCAAAATGGAGGGGCTATCCTGAGAGTCCACCTCTACATCCAGACGAACTCTCCATGCAAAACTAGGGAGCAAGTACATTGGCAGTGATGCCGTGTTTTCAATTGTAGAGTCAAGTAGTCAAATTGTAGTTTAAAAAAATAATAAAATATGAGCGGAAAATGTGAAGCACCACAATTTAGACACGTGGTTTTGCACTTTGGCCATCTACGTTAGAAGGGGCAAAATTCAAGTACATTTTGAAAAAAGATACTCCAAATTACGGGTAAATACGGAAGTTGGATCAGGTATTTTCAAAACTTAAAGGCTTGTGTGTAGTTTTAGTCAAATAAAAACCGTCGGCGTTAAAAAGTCTTAAAACTTTCGTCTAATTTAAAAAAAAAAAATTTGAAAAATTGCCTTAAACGGATAGTATAAGATATTTGACCAAGAATAATCTAAGCCCACGAAAATTAACATTTAAATGTATAGATACAGATTTATCGTAAAAATAAGTAATGCGTTTGTTAATCCGACTTTTTCAAAGGGTTTAAAAATATTTTACCATATTATAATTCGTTAGAAAGTAATCGAAGTTGGTAAATGCAGTTCTTAGCATGATCTCCACTCCCCACAGAAACATATAGGTGGACGTATATTTTTGGCCACCCCAAAACATAATTCATGAAAATTCTTCAAGAATTAAAACAGTAAAATGTTCCGAAAAACACAATCAAGTACATCACGAGCAGATCGAGGAAAATAATTTCCGTGGGGAGAATCGTCGCCAAGTTTGGCACAAAGAGCACGCTTCACTAAGTGCTCTCTCATGAGTATTTGGTTTAGGAACAGGTGCGATCAAGGAGGGTGGGCTTTTTTAAGCCGAGTAAAATAATCAAACCGCATTTAAAGTTTATTTTCAACTTTCGAAGTTTTAAGTGTCTGCCGCAGTCGACTCTTAAACTCTGTAGCCGTTCGCATTCAAACAGGATTCCTGCCCATTCTTAAATCTCCAGGAGTTGTCACATTTTGGAAAAAGTATTATCACTTTTTGCACAACGTTCCATGAAACAAGAAATAATTGTTACCACAATGTTGTTGTAATCACGTCTACGTGTTAATTTATTTAAACAAATGTGAACTTCGAATGTTCACACTTGATAAGTTTCATACTCCAAATACTAATAGCTTCGCTGCAATACCTCAGAATGGCTGAGCGCAGGTAATGGGCAATTAGTCAAATCAGGCATTTTGTCCAATGCCTGGGCAAATAGTCAAATAATTTTACTTGGATGAAAATTCTGATTCTTTTGCTAATTTTAGACAAAATAATTATTCTCTCGAGTTGATAAGGATTTTCTGTAGAAATTGGCATCATACAATCGTAAATAAATTAAATCTAATCTGAAACGAGCTTTCATCTCGGGATTTTCAGCATGTCATATAATACCGACTTTTTAAAACTCTGAAAGATAAAATATATCAGGAGCATTTGAAGGGCAAAATGCTAGATAATCTGGTAGTTTTGATGAATAATTACTTTCAAAATAATGGATACTAAATAGTTCCTCGTCGAAAACACATAAGTCTGTAAACCAAACTGGAAAAAAAAACACATTGGATCTAGAGTCCAGATTCTTAAAAACATCGACAAGAAAAAGTTCTCTTGATTCAATCAGAATCTAGCTTAAATCAAGAACCGAGCCTCTTAATTTAAGCGGATTTTGTTTAAATTCAAGCAAAAATCCGATTGAATCAAGAGTTTTTTTTCTTGTCAATGTTTTCAAGAGTCTGGACTCTAGATCCAATGTGATTTTTTTCCAGTGCATCAAAATTTGACTATCTGCCAAGGCATTTGATGAAATGCCTGATTTGACGATTTGCATGCGACATTTATACACTTCTTCGCTCGTATGGGAAAATCCATACAAAAAAAAAAAAAAAATCCATTATTGGTACCTCAATAAAACTGCATTTTTTATAAATGACGGCCACAACAAATTGTTTGATTTACATACTGCCGTGCTAAGCAAGAACGCCGTAAATCCATCAATATTTTCCCTCGTTTTCAGGAATTTAACACTTTATGAAATAAAAACTGTTTTACCCATGAACCTTAAATTTTCAGTCTCAGTTCTTGACAGTATTTGCGAGAGAATTCTGGAAAAACATTGTCCCAAGGTACACAAGTTTTTCTGCTACGATACACTGTTTTCAAAAAATGTAAAATGGCGTTTACGGCGTTTTTGCATTGCACGGCAGCATACTTCTAGTACTATCTGCATGTAACAATGTAATAACTTTCGTTTTTGAGACTAGAAAAAATATTTCCAGACACTTGGAGCGACCCTTTCGAGCTGAAATCCTTGAGGCTACTTGCGTGCCGCTAAGCCGCGCTCCGAGGGAGCCGCCGGCTAACAAAAACAAGCGCGGGAAACCCCAGAACGGAACCCGGAAAAATCAAAACAAAAACACTGCCGGGGAATCGGAGAAAGTCTCGCAGGACTCAAATCCGGGCAAACAGAGCCATTGCGTAAACACCCAACTGATTCGGGAATCAATTAAAGCTTAAAGCTGGCTGCGGTGGGTGGACGCGGCGTTGCCTGTCCGTCTAGAAAAACCAAATTTTTCTAGTAGATCATGCTTGACTTTTGGTTAGTGGCTGCACTGATCTTGTAACCGCGGGAAATTTTAGTTAGATTAAAAGGCCTGAGCAAACACCCACATCTTGTGAACCTCGGGGGCGACTTGGTGTTCCAAGGGGAGTTCTGGGCGGGGTATCGATAACATATGCGAAAAAAGCAAATAATTAAAAAAAGAACGAGGGAGGTTTACCTTTTACAGGGATCTTAGTTCTTGAGTCAACCCTGGGAATCTATACTAAAAGCACCGTATCAGAGGGGTATCAGGTTGGATATTTTTCTTTCCTTGCACCTTGCTACCAAAATTTCAGTTAATTTTAGAAATATTTCGAGACAGTTTTGTGTTACACATCTTTTAAGCACACTGAAAAAAAAACTCCGGCCGTGGGAGTCGCAATTACGGGCTACATAGACATACCGTCCGTTCCGGGCTCAAAGGCCGAAAATTCCGGCTGCTGGAGCCGTAGCTTCTGCCTCTGAACCCGGAGCAATCGAAGCTACGCCTCCAGCAACCGGAATTTTCGGCCTTTGAGCCAGGAAC